>CAUYRH010123446.1:0-50275 GCA_963574655.1 Perodicticus potto
GGCTCAGAGGGTAGGGTGCCAGCCCCATATACCAAGGGTGGTACCCATCCAGCCCCAGCCATACTGCAACAAAAAAATAGCTGGGGCTCGGCGCCTGTGGCTCAAGCAGCTAAGGTGCCAGCCACATACACCTGAGCTGGCAGGTTCGAATCAGCCCGGGCCCGCCAAACAACAATGACGGCTGTAAACAAATAAAATGTCCGGGTATTGTGGCGGGCACCTGTAGTCCCAGCTACTTGGGAGACGGAGGCAGGAGAATGGCTGGAGCCCAGGAGTTGGAGGTTGCTATGAGCTGTGATGCCACGGCACTCTACCCAGGGTGACAGCTTGAGACTCTGTCTCAAAAAAAAAAAAAAAAAAAAAGCCAGGTGTTGTGGTGGGTGCCTGTAGTCCCAGCTACTTGGGAGGCTGAGGCAGAAGAATCACCTAAGCCCAGGATTTGGAGGTTGCTGTGAGCTGTGTGATGCCATGACACTCTATTAAGGGTGATAGAGTAAGACTTTGTAAGACTGTGTCTCTACGAAAAAAAAAAAACAAACAAAAAAAACACATTATTAGAAGCCAGGGGTGGTGGCTCAGGCCTATAATCCCAGCACTTTGGGAGGCTGAGGTAGGAGGATCCCTTGAGGCCAAGACTTAGCAACCCCACCACCACCACCACCACCAGGCAAGAGCAAGACCCCCCACCCCCGGCTTGGCGCCTGTGGCTCAAGAGGCTAGGGCGCCAGCCACGTACACCTGAGCTGGCGGGTTCGAATGCAGCCCAGCCCGCCAAACAACAATGATGGCTGCAACCAAAAATTGGCCAAGCATTGTGGCGGACGCCTGTAGTCCCAGCTACTTGGGAGGTGGAGGCAGGAGACTTGCTTGAGCTCAGGAATTGGAGGTTGCTGTGAGCTGTGATGCCACAGCACTCTAAACAGGGGGACAGCTTGAGGCTCTGTGTCAAAAAAATACAAAATAAAAAATAAAAAGAGCAAGACCCCTGTCTCTACAAAAAAAAATTTTTTCTTTTCCTACAAAAAAATTTTAAGCAGGGTGGCGCCTGTGGCTCAAGGAGTAGGGCACCAGTCCCATAACCAGGGGTGGCAGGTTGGAACCTGGCCCTAGCCAAAAACTGAAAAAAAAAAAAAAAAAAAAAAAATTTTAAACTGGCACACTAGCTCACGCCTGTAATCCTAGCACTTTGTAAGGCCGAGGCAGGTGGATTCCCTGAGCTCAGGAATTCAAGACCAGCCTGAGCAAAAACAAGATCCCATCTCTACTAAAAATAGAAAAACTAGGGGCGGTGCCTGTGGCTCAGTGGATAGGGCACCGGCCCCATATACCGAGGGTGGCGGGTTCAAACCCAGCCCCAGCCAAACTGCAATAAAAAATACCTGGGCATTGTGGCAGGCACCTGTAGTCCCAGCTACTCGGGAGGCTGAGGCAAGAGAATTGCCTAAGCCCAGGAGTTGGAGGTTGCTGTGAGCTGTGTGATGCCTCGGCACTCTACCGAGGGCGATAAAGTTGAGGCTCTGTCTCTATTAAAAAAAAAAAAAAATAGAAAAACTAGTTGGGCGTTATGGCAGGTGCCTGTAGTCCTAACTACTCAGGAGGGTGAGACAAAGGGATTGCTTAATCAGCAAACCACAAGAATTTGAGGTTGCTGTGAGCTATGACATCATGATACTCTACCCAGGGCAACAAAGTGCAATTGTGTCTCAAAAAAAAAAAATTTTTTAGAGGGTGGCGCCTATGGCTCATTGAGTAGGGCACCGGCCCCATATACGAAGGTGGTGGGTTCAAACCTGGCCTCAGCCGAACTGCAAAAACAGAAAAATAGGGCTCGGCTCCTGTGGCTCTAGCGGCTAAGGCACCAGCCACGTACACCTGAGCTGGCAGGTTCAAATCCAGCCCAGCCCACCAAACAACGATGGCTGCAACCAAAAAATGGCCGGGCGTTGTAGTGGGTGCCTGTAGTCCCAGCTACTTGGGAGGCAGAGGCAGGAGACTCGCTTGAGCCCAGGAATTGGAAGTTGATGTGAGCTGTGATGCCACAGCACACTATCTAGGGTGACAGCTTGAGGCTCTGTCTCAAAAAAAAAAACCAAAAAAACAGAAAAACAGTCGGGCATTGTGGCGAGCGCCTGCAGTCCCAGCTACCCGAGAGGCTGAGGCAAGAGAATCCCCAAAGCCCAGGAGTTGGAGGCTGCTGTGAGCTGTGTGAGGCCACGGCACTCTATCGAGGGCAATAAAGTGAGACTCCGTCTCTACAAAAAAAAAAAATTTTTTTTTTAATTAGCCAGACTCGTTGGCAGATCAGCTGCCGGGGAAGCTGAGGTAGGAGCACTGCTTGAATACAAGAGGTGGAGGCTGCAGTGAGCTATGGATCACCACGTACTCCAGCCTGTGTGACAGTAAGAGACCCTCTCTAAAAAAACTTTTTTTTTAAGTAAAAAGAAAGAAAATTGGTTTCACATATTCTGTTTTTGTGGTTTTTTTTGTTTGTTTTCTTTTTTTTGAGACAGCCTCAAGCTGTCACCCTGGATAGTGTGCTGTGGCATCACAGCTCACAGCAACCTCCAATTCCTGGGCTCAAGGGAGTCTCCTGCCTCCACCTCCCAAGTAGCTGGGACTACAGGCGCCCTCCACAACGCCTGGCCATTTTTTGGTTGCAGCCATCATTGTTGTTTGGCGGGCCCGGGCTGGATTCGAACCCTCCTGCTCAAGTATACGTGGCTGGCGCCTTAGCCCGTTGAGCCACAGGCGCAGAGCCTTTTGTTTTTTTTTTTTTGAGTCAGAGCTTCAAGCTGTCGCCCTGGGAAGAGTGCCATGGCATTACAGCTCACAGCAACCTCCAACTTCTGGGCTCAAGTTATTCTCCTGCTGACTCGGCGCCTGTGGCTCAATGGGCTAAAGCGCCAGCCACGTACACCTAAGCTGGCGGGTTCGAATCCAGCCCGGACCCGCCAAACAACAATGTAGGCTGCAACCAAAAAATGGCCGGGCGCTGTGGCGGGCCCCTGTAGTCCCAGCTACTTGGGAGGTAGAGGCAAGAGACTCGCTTGAGCCCAGGAATTGGAGGTTGCTGTGAGCTGTGATGCCACGGCACTCTATCCAGTGTGACCGCTTGAGGCTCTGTCTCAAAAAAAAAAAAAAAAAAAGTTATTCTCCTGCCTCTGCCTCCCAAATAGCTGGGACTACAGGTGCCCACAATGCCCAGCTATTTTTTTGGTTGCAGCTGTCATTGTTGTTTTAAAGGATTTGAACCCGCCAGCTCAGGTGTATGTTGCTGGTGCCTGGATTCCAACCCGCCAGCTCAGGTGTATGTAGCTGGCACCTTAGCAGCTTGAGCCACAGGTGCCGAGCCAGATACTTGAAAATTTTAAATGACATCTATAGCTTACGTTATCTTTACACTGAACAGTGCTAGTCTGAAATTAGCTAATTATGAAGTCTCAATATAAAAAAAGGCCATTAGCAGGCAGTGGCTCAAAGAAGTAGGGTGCCGGCCCCATATGCTGGAGGTGGCAGGTTCAAACCCAGCCCCAGCCAAAAACTGCAAAAAAAAAAAAAGCCAATAATTGTTAAATTTGAGTTTAGAATAATGCCAACATTATTAATACGTGGAACTTTGAGTTCACAATCTTCTGCAAAATACAAAATGAAGAACTCAACTTGGACCATACTAACAAAATTATTTAAACATTTGAAAGTTTCAGAATCAAATGGAACTTGCTTTTTAGAAGTGGGGAAGGGGCTGGTCATGGTGACTCACACCTTTAATCCTAGCACTCTAGGAGGCTGAGGTGGGTTGATTTCTCAAGCTCAAAAGTTAGAGATTAGCCTGAGCAAGAGCAAAACCCCTGTCTCTACTAAAAATAGAAAAACTAGGGCAGTGCCTGTGGCTCAGTAAGTTGGGCACCGGCCCCATATACTGAGGGTGGCGGGTTCAAACCCGGCCCCAGCCAAACTGCAACAACAACAGCAACAGCAACAACAACAAAAAAAAATAGCTGGGCGTTGTGGTGGGCGTCTGTAGTCCCAGCTACTTGGGAGCCTGAGGCAAGAGAATCGCCTAAGCCCAGGAGTTGGAGGTTGCTGTGAGCTGTGTGATGCCACGGCACTCTGCTGAGGGTGATAAAGTGAGACTCTGTCTGTTACAAAAAAAAAAAAAAAACATAGAAAAACTCTCCAGGCATTGTGGCAGGCATCTGTAGTCCCAGCTACTCAGGAGGCTGAGGCAAGAGGATCACTTGAGCCCAAGAGTTTGAGGTTGCTGTGAGCTTTGATGCCGCAGAGTTCTACCCAGAGCTGACAGAGACTCTGTCTCAAAAAAAAAGAAAAAAAGGGCTAGGCGTCTGTAGCTCAGCAGCTAGGGTGTCAGCCACATACAACAGAGATGGCGATAGCTGGGCATTGTGGCAGGCACCTGTAGTCCCAGCTACTCGGGAGGCTGAGGCAAGAGAATCACCTAAACCCAAGAGTTGGAGGTTGCAGTAAGCTGCGTGACGCCACGGCACTCTACTGAGGGCAATAAAGTGAGACTGTGTCTCTACCAAAAAAAAAACCAAACAAACAGAGATGGCGGGTTGGAACCCAGACCTGGCCTGCCGAACAACAATGACAACTACAACCAAAAAATTTGTGGTGGGCACCTGTAGTCCAGCTACCTGGGAGGCTAAGTCAAGAGAATCGCTTAAGCCCAAGAGTTGGAGGTTGCTGTGAGCTGTGATGCCACAGCACTCTACCAAGGGCGACATAAACTCTGTCTCAAAAAAAAAAAAGAAAAAAGATAGCTCAGCACCTGTAGCTCAGTGGCTAGAGCGCCAGCCACATACACTGGGGCTGGTGGGTTTGAACCCAGCTCAGGCCTGCCAAAGAATGATGACTACAACAAAAAAATACTCAACTGTTGTGGCGGGCGCCTGTATTCCTAGCTACCTGGGAGGCTGAGGCAAGAGAATCACTTACGCCTGAGACTTTGAGGGTGCTGTGAGCTGTGACACCACAGCACTTCACCAAGGGCAACATGGCGAGACTGTCTCAAAAGAAAAAGAAAAGCAAAATATATACAAACATAAGAACAATCAAGCTTCTCTCCAGCCACAACGTACAAGCATACTTCTTCGGGAGCACAACCACCCAAACTAGGCAGCTGAAGGGCCTGGCCACAGGTCAGCACCCTCTCCCTCACCTCACCCTGGCGTCTGGTCTTGGGGGAAGGGCTGAAGAAGTTGTGCAAGACCGAAAGCTCTATGCTGAAGAGTGCACTCTCCTTTTCCAGAATGTACTGCTTTAGCAGTGGGGAGACCTCATCCCCAAAGAGTGCCTGGTTGTCCTGCCAGATCTGCCGCTTCACCTCCACAGCACAGGCCCGGTAGAGCTCCTTGTCAGCCATCACCAATTTCAGCTTCTTCTCAGGAACCTGAAGAACACCACAAACCTTCTGTAAGTGGTGCCTGTGTTCCTGCACACCTCCTTTAAGACAGTCCAAGAGGCCTCAGCTCTGGAGATTGCCTCAAGCGCAGCCCCACCAGACAGCAACATCTACGACTGGTGCCCCAAGACCCACACAATTACTCAAGTGCCAAGCTTCAGTCTCCATGTGGCTTATCTGGCAGAAGCCAGTACAGAGCTTCACTTAGGCAGGCAGCACCTCAAACTTCCATGGAGAGGGTGGGCGCGGTGGCTCACACCTATAATCCCAGCATTTGGGAGGCCAAGGTGGGTAGATTGCCTGAGCTCACAGGTTCAAGACTAGCCTGAGCCAGAGCGAGACCTTGTCTCTAAAAAAAATTGCCAGGTGTTGTGGCAGGCGCCTGTAGTCCCAGCTACTTGGGAGGCTGAGTCAAGAGAATCACTTAAGCCCAGGCGTTGGAGGTTGCTGTGAGCTATGACTCTATGACACTTCACGAAAGGTGACAAAGTGAAACTTGGTCTCCCAAAAAAAAAAAAAAAAAAAAAAATCCATGGAGCTAAGCGGCTGCTGCCTGGACAACACACTGCTACCTCTACCAACCAAGGGTATGCAAGAGGCCAGTCCTCAGCTTTTACCTTGGGCAGGTGCTTCATGACACACATCACCACTGGCTGCAAGGACGGCATCTTGACCAGAGAAAAGCTCTTCTCCAGAAGGTCTTCTAGCTTCTTGTACCTTGTACCAAGGGGTAACAAATGCTGCTGAATCAATTCCGGGGCTGAGAAGTAGGCTGCACCCTCGGCAAGTGGAGACCTACCTTTCTTCAGCCTTCCCCTCCGAAGCAATAGCTGACACTCGCTCCAACAGTTTGTCCCGGAGCTCATCAAACACCGACTGGTGGAACTCCAGCCGCGGTGTCCCGTGCAGGTCCAAGAAGGGAAGGGCCGACTGCAGAGAGGGCAGCAGCACGCCATTCTCTGTCTGAGAAGGCAAAGGATGAGGGCAGATAGGTCTGGCTGGTGGCGTGGACAACAGAAGCCTCAGCCGCAGCCAAGATCACCCATGCACCCCGGGTACCCTAACTGCATAAAGAAACACGTCCATGGACATTCTCGGCAGGGCTGGCGGTAACCGCAACAACTGGAAACTAGCCCGTCCTCCGTTAATGCGGTGCTAGCTCAGGAAATTCTGTACCTCGGTCCGGTGGAACGGACCACAGCTGCCAGAGAACGCCAGGAAATTCCCAACTTCCCAAGCCCGCCAACCCCTGGCCCACCTCCCGCCTCCCTGAGCAGTCCCCCGGGCCCGGAGCTCGCAGCAGCACCTCACCTGGAACTGCTCGATGGCCTTGAGCGGCTCAGTGCAGTTGGTCAGCGTCTCCTTCAGATCCTCGCCGTTGGCCACGCCCAGGTCCTGCAGCCCAGCGAACATGGCCGAGGCCCCCGCCGCCGCCCGGCTCGGCGCCCCATCCCCGCCCCGCTCCGCTGGTGTCGCGCTGGACGTCGCAGAAGCCCCAGAAGCTCGCTCCCCCGGGCCTCGAGGGCCGCCCGAGCCCCGCTCCCCGGCGCCCTCCAGCTCGGCCAGGTCCTGCCCGCAGCGGCTCGGAACAAGCCCCGCCGCCGCCGCCGCCCACTTCCGCCCCGCACAGCTCTGGTCCGCCCGCCAAACCACCGGGAGGAAACACAGCAGAGGCCTCGCAGGGGTTCCTAGCAGCTGCGCCCTAGCCCAGGGGAGGCTGAACTAGGGATGGGTGAGACGGGTGGTGATGCTCAGTGACTGGAGGCCTCTGGCCCCACCCACGCTGCCTCCGACCTTCTAGGCCCCGCCTCCGTACACCTCCGCTTTCCGCGGGGTCCCCCGGCTCCTGCAGCTAGTGGAGGGCTTCTCCCTCATGCTGGGACCGAGTCCTGTCTCGGGCCGGCGATGGGGAGGGGCCGGAGGAAAGCGAGGGCCCGGCGGTTGGTGTCCGCGGGTGGGAGCGGCTTGCCTTATAAATCTAAGAACTGGGCGGGCGCGATGGCTCACGCTTGTAATCCCATCACTCTAGGAGTCTGAGGCGGACAGATTGCTTGAGCTGAGTTTGAGACCAGCCTGAGCTAGAGCGCGACCCCGTCTGCAAAAATAGCTGCGCATTGTGGCAGGCACCTGTAGTCCCAGCTACTAGGGAGGCTGAGGCAGGATTACTCAAGCCCAAGAGTTTGAGGTTGCTGTGAGCTATGATGTCATTGCACTCTACTCAGGGCAACAAAGTGAGACTTGTCTCAAAACAAATTTAAGAACTGACCTTTGGCTCGGCGCGCATAGCACAGTGGTTAAGGCACCAGCCACATATACTGAGGGTGTGCGGATTCGAACCCGGCCTGGGCCAGCTAAACAACAATGACAACTGCAACAAAAAATAGCCCAGCGTTGTAGCGGGCGCCTGTAGTCCCAGCTACTTGGGAGGCTAAGGCAAGAGAATCGCCTTAAGCCCAAGAGTTTGAGGTTGCTGTGAGCTGTACGATATAGTGACACTCTGTCCCAATTAAAAAAAAAAAAAGAACTGACCTTTTAGGCAACCAAATTTTATTTTTATGATCATGACAAACAGTATTGCTAATCTCACAGCAGCCTCTTGTTAATATTTTTGCATGAGGAAATGGATCACTGCCACCCTAGAAGCTCCATGCATCCAGGTCCTGCCAGGTACACAACCTGCACACTCCCTGAGATGAAGTTCACACCAGGGGCTTGTTGCAAAGACTAGAATCCAAGTGTGGTTCCAGTGGGGCTGGAGTGCCTGGCAGATGCCTGGGCAGCCATCCTCAGTGCTTGTAAGGACCTGCCAACTGGGCTAACCACAATAGTGGACTCTCGGGCTGAGTCCCACTGAGCTGTAATGAGAGTACCTCATCCCTTAAAATGCAAGCAGCTCGCTCTGGGCAGACAGACTCCCATTGCCAAGTGTGCAAGCTCCTAGACCTGGCATTTAGCCTCTACAGCTGTCCCATCAGCCCTGTGCCCTCCCGTCTCTGCTACCCCAAACACCACCACACCCTCTCCCTTTCCTTGTGCCTTTGCTGCTAAGGTTTCCTCTGCTAAAAACTACTTTCCTGCTACCCAGGAAACGCTTGCTAATCCTTGAAAGACCCTTCCCCCACTGCCTCCTCCAGGAAGCCCTCCCTTCTCAGCCCAGCTGGAAAAGCTTGCTGCTTCCTCCCTTCTGATCCTACTCCCAGCTTTGGTTCCCAGGGGTGCCTAGTGGGCAGGGCATGAGCAGGGCTCCTGTTCCCAACACCTGGACTACCACACCTCTCTTGCTGTTGATGCTGGCCAAGCTGGTCAACCCAGGGCCCTGCCTGAAGGTCCTACTGCATTGATTCAACACCCAGCTGGTTCAGCTATGGAGGAGCACATGGGTGTATGGTACTCAGACTCCCCAAGCTTTGGCTTCCTCTGCAACAGAGGGTGATGCTGACACCACAGAGCTGCTGCTTCAGAACCTTGGGCAAGGGCTGGGGGGAGGATAGCTGGAGGAATTGGTGAAGTCACAGGAGCTACCACTAGCTGCAGGTGAGGCTCCTGGAGGTGATAGTCTTGGATCCCCACCCCAGGTAGGAGGATAGGCCTTAGCTGGTGAGGGGACCAGCAATGCCACTGCTGCTGTGGGCCTAAAACTTCAGGCAGGGCCAGGGGCCTAGCCAGCAAAGGCCGAGAGAGTGAATTTCTTTTTCTTTTTCTTTTTTTTTTTTTGAGAGTGGATTTCTTGGGGCTGACCTGCACAGTCCTGGGCCAGAGATGTCAGCCCACAAGCAACTAAGCCCACTGGGTCAAGACCTGAGGGAAGTGAGGCCAAGTCCTGAGGAGCTGTTCCTCTCTGAGCCCTCCCTGAAGCTGGGCAGGCAGATGCCACCTCAAGATGGCAGCTTGGGGAGTGTGGCCCTCACCTCCACCCCAACATTCAGTTCTTTGGCTCAGCAAGCAGTCTGACCCTCAGGTGGACCAGCAGCTGGACCAGTCACACTGGGTGGCACACCCAGGTGGAGTGTTCTGTACTACCCACAGGGCCCCCTTCTTATTCTATTCCAGGGCAGATTGCTCAGGAGCAGCCCCAGGCTGTCACCCCCAACCCACTCTAGAAAAGCACACCCACCAGGGACAGCTGAATGGAGATCCCTCATGGAGAAAGCCAGAAATGACAGGCCATCAGCAGGTGACATCTTCAGGACTGCCTGCTGGGCGAGGGATGGGCACACCAGAGGTCAGAAGAACCGACACACCTCTGTATAATAGGGGGATGGGGGGGGCTCCAGGCTGAACTGGATGGGTCCACAGCCCACAGAAGCATCAGCAGGCTAGGAGGGTAGTTCAGGGGTGCCCAGAGAGTCTGAAAGCCAGGCCCGGCTACCCAGTTGCAGAGGTAGGCCTGGGAAAGCCGCTTGATAACTGACCAAGCAGGCTGTGCCCAGTGGGCTCTAGAGCGAGCAGAAGGGGCCTGTGTCGTGGCGCTTGGGTCTGCGCACGCCCTGGATGACCACTCCAGGCACTGAAGGAAAGCGAGAGTTATAGCAGTCCTCCACATAGTAGGCGGCCGGGCCGGGGGTTCGGGCTGCGGAGAGAGAAGGCTGGGAGCTCCACCCCATGTCGGCTGCAGCCCCGTGCCCAGTGCCCAGCTCCCATCCTTGGCGCCTGGACCCTGGGGTCAGCCTCGACCCCCACCCTCAGGCCCAGGCCCGGCCCTTCTCTCCCAGGCCTCCTTACAGGAGCTGACCCAGGAGGCAAACGCGGGGGCGCGGCTCATGGAGAAGGCGGGCGAGCAGGCGCTCCGCAGGCGACACCCAGGCAGGACGTTGTAGGTGTTGGGGCTGGGGCGCTCCTCGCCGCGCGCCCGCAGGGAAGACTGCAGCAGGGTCGGGGTCCGGGGGCCCGGCCCCCTGTCCCGGAGATGCCCGCGGTAGGCTTGGCTCTCAGGTCTCCGAGCGGCGGGCCTGGGGACCCCGAAGCTGAAGGCCGGGAAGGCAGGCTGACTGAGTGGCTGATAGTCAGCTGGCGACGGCCACTGTGAGGAGGCAGGAGGCAGAGCTGCAGGGTCCTCGCCGCCCCCGCTCGGCCCTACCTGGCCACAGCCCCCGAAGACCCTGCCCGGGACGAGCGCCATCACCTTTAGCTCTCGGTTAAAGTCGGCCTTCTGCGTGAACGGGCTCTCACTCTGGAACCACTGGGTCTGCCACGCCCGGCGGCCGCCGCCCTCTGCAGTGGGCGGAGCGTCGGTCGTGGGGAAAGGCGGGGTAGGTGGGGGCGAGCAGGGGGCTCAGGGCAGAGACAGAGGCCCCATTCCCAGGGTGGGATGGGGGCTGGGAGGGAACACGCACCTCGGCCTTCGAGCTTGCGGCCTATGCTGTACTGGGGGTGCGGGGAGGATTCTCGCACCCATGCGCTGGGCACCTGGTAATTGGTTGGGCCAGGGATGTCCAGGTCGGTCAGGATGGGGGGCCGTCGCTCGAGCACTGGCCACAGGAAGCAAGCACTGGGCTCAGGTTCCTCCCAGCAGGCCCCTGTCCCTGCTGCAAAGACCAGCCCTGGGTGGGGGGTAGAGTAGCCAGGACCCTCACTCACTTAGCTCCCTCAGGGTCTGGGTGTAAGCAGGTGAGGACTGCTGGGGGGTGTCCTTGCATACCCGGAGGGTGGCTGGGACCTCCTTCCTCTTTGGGGAGCACATCTCATCCCAGGCTGTGCCAGGCTCTGGGCCAGACAGCAACACAGCAACATTGGGCCTGCAGGGAGATGAGAGCCACTGTCTACCCAGCCCACTGCCTGCCCTCTCCAGACTGTCCTCCCAGCCTGCCCATTGCCCTCTGAAGTTACTGGGTGGGCTCTAGTGCCTTCTGCCTTAGGGGGCCATGAGTCCAGTGTTTGCCTCCATTGATGTAAAAATTTGCCAGGAATTTCACAGCCTTCTGGTCAAAATTCATCATCAGAGGCTCCCAGCTCCCTTCCCCAAGGGCACTTAGGGGTTCTGTGACCTCACTGTTGGACCCCCACCGTTGCCAGGGGCTCCCTGGGAAAGAAGCATTGTTCAGCTCTGGGGGGCCTGCCTGAGCAGACCCCAGCTCCAGGAGCCCCTCTCCTACCTGCTAGGTAGGTACCTCTAACTCCTGGCCAAAGTCCCCTCTACTCCTTCCCCTGCTTCCTGTCCCAGTGTTACTAACCCACAGGAGGGTTCAATGCTGCACAGAGAGCCAATTACTGAGAGGAAGAATTGTCAAGGAAGAAGGGATTTTTTTCAGAAGACTCCCCCACTGGAAGCGGGAGGCACAGATTATCTCAAATCTACCTCCCTGGTCAACAGTGTCAGGGAGTTTTCATGGAGGTGAAATGAATAATACATAAGGGAATTGAACACCATGACATGTGTAGGGTGGAGCACAGGGCACGAAAATGCAGTGAGGAGTCATGCTAGTACATACATCCCATGTACAAAAAATGGTGGTTAAGTCCCTTCCTGGATGGGAATTTTAGTATTATAATGAGCTAGGGGTTAATATTGTTCACTCTTTCAGCATTGTTCGTAGATTCAGTGGTCCTGGGGCACAATCTGCAGTGGCACATCACTTGTCTTTCTCCAGACAAACGTGGTGTAAAGTGCTGTAGTTATCTCTGGCTACAAGGAGGTTCTGCTGTTCCTGGAAAAAAACTCAAAAGGAACTGCATCAGCACAACAGAAAGTTACAAAGTTCTGCTCAGCAGCTTTTACTGTGACCTCTCTGTCTTTTTTCTACTTTCTCTAAGACTATAGCTGCTAGGCTACTGGTGCTGAGATAACACTCACTATTACGGACCTGTCCAGTCAAGGCCACTTAGCTTCCTGCTTCAGTATCAACGTGAACACTGAAAACTTTGGAACATGAGGGAGTTAAGATGCTTAAGAACCATTAATTTTTGGCTATGGTGCCGTTTACAATTTACCAACCCTTTCCCTCTCCTGCACTCTGGGGTCTCCTAGGAGGCTGGGGTCCACTATCAGTGGCTTCTGGGAGGACTGAGGCCCTGGCAGAGTCGAGAGTGGAGCAGAACTTGTATTTGCCAGTTCCTACCAGATGCCCAGCTGTATGGAGTCAGCCAAAAGGATTCTGAGGGTAGGATGGGGTGAGGAGCCCAGGAAGGCTCCCAGGAGGAATAGGACCACCAGCTGCCCCACCCAGAAAAACCCCCTTGTGGAAAAAGTGAAGAGTCATCTTCAGATGGGTCTGAGAGCGCCAAGAGGATGGCAGAGACAGGGCTGAGTGCCAGGAATTTCACAGCCTTCTGGTCAAAATTCATCATCAGAGGCTCCCAGCTCCCTTCCCCAAGGGAGAAGACAGGGAGAGCCTGTCTTCTGCTTAGGGTCACAGAGGCCAGAAGGGGCACAGATGGATTGAGCTGCCCAGCTCAGCTGCAAAGGAGTAATGAGCCTGAGTGAGCAAGAGCCTTGGACCAGTCATGCACCAGGACCCTTGTGTGTGGCCCCTGGAGTTGACCTGGGCTCCAAATCCAAGGCTGGGTCCAGACAAGAATGTCTTATCCCCACAGCCTTCCTCTGCCCTTCTTCTGACCAAGGCTATTCTTCTGCAGCCCTCCAACCTAGCACTGACCCTGCTGGCCCTGGATAGACACATGCTTGAGGAAACACATTTTATCTGGGTGAGGGGTTCACAAATGCCAGGGCTCCTCCCATGCTATGCAGCATGCAGGGACAGTGGCAGTGGCTGCAAATGTAACTGTGTTACACTTTGCTAATGAAGCCTTTGTTCTTGGACATTGAGGCTAACTTCAGTTCCTCTCTTTAATAAACACTGCCATGATGAAGGATGTTGCACATGTATCATCAGCTAAGTATCAGATCATTTCCTTAAGATGGTTCCTAAGAGTGGAAGCCATGGGCTAAAGTATGCAGTGGCTTGTATGGACTT
The DNA here is from genome assembly GCA_963574655.1 of Perodicticus potto. Lineage (NCBI taxonomy): Eukaryota > Metazoa > Chordata > Mammalia > Primates > Lorisidae > Perodicticus > Perodicticus potto. Next base: position 13,333 of record CAUYRH010123446.1, read on the forward strand.
GATCTGTTACCAAATTGCTTTGCAGAGACGCATCCCAAATTAGAGGCTATTTCATGACCCTGCCAGTAATGAGCCTTAGAAACTGCAACCAGCATTTAGTTGATTGAAGTTCAATCTTATGTCCTTATGTTTATTGACTCTGGTCTTATTTATTTTATTTATTTATTTTTTCTTGAGACAGTATCTTACTTTGTTGCCTTCGGTAGAGTGCAGTGGCGTCACAGCTCACAGCAACCTCCAACTCTTGGGCTTAAGCGATTCTCTTGCCTCAGCCTCCCAAGTAGCTGGGACTACAGGCACCTGCCACAACATCTGGCTATTTTTTTTTTTTGTTGTTGTTGTTGTTGCAGTTGTCATTGTTTTAGCTGGCCCAGGCTGGGTTCGAACCCACCAACTTTCAGTGTATGTGGCTGGCACCGTAACCACTGTGCTACGGGTGCCAAGCCTCAAATTTTTGTTTTAAAGAACTTTTTATACTGATATATCTTTTCCTAACACTTGTTGCAGACCCCCCTCCCCCACCCCAGTTTTTAGTTTGTGTTTTAGTATTTGACACATAGTTGAACCTACTAATTTTTTCTTTCATTATACCTTCCTTTATCTTTATGGTTAGAAAGTCCTTCCTATACAAAAAAAAAAAAAAAAAAAATCAGGATTTATTTAAAATGTAAAATAATGTCCTGCTCCAGGTGAAAGATCCTTCTGGAGAGAGTTCTCAGAAGCTCTCCAGGCTGGGAATCCCCAGACAAGAGAATCCCCTGGGGCAGGACCTGCTTCTCATCTGGCTACTGACCTCCTGAGGGTAGCAAGAACCCAGACCCCTCCCAGAGAAATGGTCCCTAGAACATCCTCCCAGGCCAGCCTGCCCAGCTTGGCACCTGTCTGGGCTTTAGAGTCCTGGCTGCGAAATGGGAACACTCACCGGAAGGCACCTGGCCCAGAGCAGGCTCCTTCACAATGGTTGCCAGGCAACAGGACTCCCCACAGGGAAGGAGCCAGACCAGGATAAGGCACTGGAGCTAGCAGGGGCGAACTGGAGGAAAAATGACAGCTACTCATAAACACAACCTCTTCACGCCAGAACCTCACTACATCCCTGGGTAAGAGCTGGCTCTGCAGGGTGGTTGGAGTCAGGATTGGGGCAGAGGGCCCAGAGGCCCAGGAGACAAGGCAAGGGGCTCCAAAGCAGTGGGGGTACTGCTGACCAGGGAACACCAGGAAATTAAGGACTGAGGCCCTGTAACCTTGCGGACCTGGGACACAGTAGGCTCCAGGGTAGGGGCTGCCAAGGGCCTAGGCCTCATCCCTCCCTGCTAGTGCATGGCCCAGGAATGCCACGCCAGGTGGCCAGCATGTCTGTCAGGAGTAGAAACTAGGACAGTGAAACAGCTGGCAGAATTTTTGCCGGCTGAGTAAATGCTGGACACTTACTCCATAGAGGACTCTACATCTTAAAGATAAGCATGTGCCAGGCTGCCTTACAAGGTATTTCCTTAAAAAAACTAAAAATAGGGTGGCACTTGTGGCTCAAAGGAGTAGGGCGCCTACCCCATATACTGGAAGTGGTGGGTTCAAACCCAGCCCCAGCCAAAAACTGCAAAAAAAAAATAATAAAATAAAATAAAAAAGAAAAACTAAAAATAACCCCTGTATAAAACGTGTGTGTGCATATGCACACAGATACATGCAAAAAACAAGGAAAGGCTGGGAGCCTTTGTACAATGGTTTCTTCTGGGGAAAGCAGGTACTCACTTTTTAAACTTAGGAGTCTGCGTTAGCTTTGGGAATTTTGTAAAAGACAATTCATATTCCTTGCAGACCACACAGACCCCTACCAGCACTGAACTGCTGACAACCATGATCTGTAGGGCCCACAATATGACACCTATACCATGTCTCCATGTGGCTAACAACTGCTCTCCTTTAAAGTTCAGCCCTCCCAACTGCCTGCCAAATCCTGGCCTCCTGGGGTGGTAAAGGTCCAGGCTACACCCTACCCTACACCTTCATAGTGGGATCAGTTGGTGTCTGAGGGGCTTCCCCCCAAGTAGGCACATGTCCCCTCCAGACTTCTGGTCCTGGCACTTGCTCCCACAGCACAGGTGTCCCACCTCCTTGCTGTCGGAATGAGGTATGAGAGAGGGGCTTGGAGGGTGGCAGGTACAGGGTAAATGGCAATCCGATCATGGTACTGACAGCAAAGCTCACCTTCTGGACCAGGAATGTTCGCCCTTTCAAGCCCCAAGAGCCACAGAAGGTACTACTACAAGCCCCACTCACAGGTAAGCAAAGGTCAAATGACTTACCGCAAGCCAAGCAGCTGGTAAGTGACAGGTGGGCTGGATCTCACTTAGCTATGGGGCTGCCCCAACAACCTGCCTTGTCTCCTCTTCTTCTTTCCTACACAGCTATGCTGGCTTCTACCCCCAGCTGCGCTACCAGGTGGGGAACACCTATGGGCGCACCACGGCACAGCTGCTCACGGACCCCAGTGTGCGCAAGAGCCCCTGCTCCGTACTGTCCCCCATGTTGAAGCCCAAGTTCATCGAGGATTTCAGCAAGTCCAAGCCTCCCTGGATTCCCTGCCGGGACCTGAATGAACCTTATATCCCCCACTACACCAGTGAGCTGCCAGCCCCAGGCCCTGCACCCTCCGGCACCCACCCTTCTGCTCCCTTGTTCACAAGCTGCCTGTCTGTATAGGTCTGAAGCCCTACAAGAACTTTGCGATCCTGGGCCAGCTCCCACCCCAAGAAGTGGACGTCCAGGAACCACCAGTAGAAAATATATCCAGACAAGTTGTGCTGCCTGCAGGCTTCATGCCCTACCCCCCCTACCCACCATGCCCACCAGGAAGGAAGGTAGACTCCAGAGACCTGGGACACCCAGGCCTGCGGCTGGCATATGGAGAAGAGGCCTGGAAGAGCACTGTCCCTGTCAATGAGGCCCCAGGGCGATACCAGGTAACTGGGAGCCACCTTGGGACCAAGCCCCACCCCACCCAGCCCCCGGTGGGAGCTGTGGTGACTTGCCCCTCCCAAATTCAGCTGTACCACTGCAGGAGGAATGAGTACCCACCCCCAGCCCACCAGCAGCAGACACTAGACGTAGGCAGGTTCCAGCGGCTGCCTCAGCTGGACCACCCCAACCTGATCCAACGAAAAGCCATCTCAGGTGGGTGTCTGGGGCCTGAGCTAGTTTGGACAGGGACACCCCTACCCAGTGTTCCTGCAGAGTAAGAGCCAGTTGAGAGCAGGCTGCCTCAGGGGCCCCTTCCTCTCCTCGAGCCTCCCAGCTGCTTCCCAGAGCTCAGCTTTTCCCAAGACTCCTGCTGCCTGCCCCATATTTGGCCCCAAGAAGTTAATTGCCAACATTTAGGAAAGGAGCCTGAACCAGCTTACCTCACAGGTCTGGGAGGTGGGCATCCCCAGGGGAAGGCCAAGGGGACTTGGCTAGGACCCTGACATCTGCCCACTCCCAGGCTATGCTGGCTTCGTCCCCCAGTTCACTTGGGTGATGGGGGTGAATTACCGTGATGGGGTCACACAAGCTATGGATGAATTTGACAAGAAGCAGGTAGGAAGCCCCATCCAGGGCCTGCTTCCCAAGAGCCTGGCTCCCAGCAGTGTCTCCACCCACTCGGAAGATCCCCTGGAGGGGGCCAGGTTTCCTCAGAGGCCTGGGGTAGGGGACTATGCCTAGCTCAAGGGTACAGCCCCTAGAAGCCTCAGCTTTCTGCTCTGAACTGTCTTGGAGTGGGTACTAGGGCAGAGATCCAGGAGCACCAGCCACTTTCCCAGTGAGTGCCAGTCCACCAGCCCTTAGCTGAGGCAGGCAGATCAGGCCCCAACTTGGGTATTTTGTTCACTTGTTGCCAGCTGGGGGAGGCAGTGCTTGTCAGCACCTGCCTGTTTCCCCAGTTCCTGTTCAGAAATCCCATCTGTGCCCTGGGTGAGAGGCTGCCTAAGACACACTGGCCTAGCAACAGCATCTACAGCAGCCAGGGCCTGATTCCTTTCTACACAGGGTTCGTACCATGTGAGTACACAGTAGGCCTCGCACCTACCACCAATCCTGCCAGATGCCCCACATCCCACTTGTTTTGTCAAGATCATGCTGACATACCTGCCCACCATGGGGAGAGATGGCTGGTACCAGTGCAGGACTGCCCACCATTCCCTCCTCCCATTTAGAAGGGGGTCGTGATCCCAGACATATGCCTCTTGGCCTCCACGCAGGGCAGGCCAGGCTGGTTCCCCAACAAGCAGAGGCCCAAGGCCCAGGAAAATCTGCAGGGGCCATTCGCAGGCTTGTCCCAGGTCCGTAATAGGTTAGGCGCAGCTCAGATGCAGCCTGTTCTCTCTAGCCATACAGGACAACTATGCGCTGACGTTTGGCAATAGCACTCGCAGGGCCTATCAGAAGGAACTGGAGAAGCGAAACCACACACTATGAAAATGCTTTAATGGTGATGTCTGTACAGCATATGATGTTGAGACAGAAAGAACAGCAAGGGCACACAGTGAGACGCGGCTATCAGAGAACAAGTTGTGAGTGAATAAAGAGTTCACATCAATTCCACGCTTTACCCGGTAGCAGGGGTTGGCTCTATGCCACCTCCTCCTCAGCTTCCTCCTCAAACTCGCCCTCCTCCTCAGCTGTGGCATCCTGGTACTGCTGGTACTCGGACACCAAGTCATTCATGTTGCTCTCGGCCTCAGTGAACTCCATCTCGTCCATGCCCTCACCCGTGTACCAGTGCAGGAAGGCCTTGCGCCGGAACATGGCTGTGAATTGCTCCGAGATGCGCTTGAACAGCTCCTGGATGGCTGTGCTGTTGCCAATGAAGGTGGCAGACATTTTTAACCCCCGGGGTGGGATATCACAGACAGCTGTTTTCACATTGTTGGGGATCCACTCAACAAAATAGCTGCTGTTCTTGTTTTGGACATTAAGCATTTGCTCATCCACCTCCTTCATGGACATGCGACCCCTGAACACAGCAGCCACTGTTAGGTAGCGGCCATGGCGGGGGTCGCAAGCAGCCATCATGTTCTTGGCGTCAAACATCTGTTGGGTGAGCTCAGGTACCGTCAGGGCCCGGTATTGCTGGCTGCCCCGGCTGGTCAGTGGGGCAAAGCCAGGCATGAAGAAATGTAGACGGGGAAAAGGGACCATGTTAACGGCCAACTTCCGCAGGTCAGCATTGAGCTGGCCTGGGAAGCGTAGGCAAGTGGTGACCCCACTCATGGTGGCAGACACCAGGTGGTTCAGGTCACCATACGTGGGCGTAGTCAACTTTAGGGTTCTGAAGCAGATGTCATAGAGAGCTTCGTTATCAATGCAATAGGTCTCGTCTGTGTTTTCTACAAGCTGATGGACTGAGAGGGTGGCGTTGTAGGGTTCAACCACCGTGTCCGACACCTTGGGTGAGGGTACCACACTGAACGTGTTCATGATTCTGTCTGGGTACTCCTCCCGGATCTTACTGATGAGAAGGGTGCCCATCCCAGACCCAGTCCCCCCACCCAGGGAATGGGTCAACTGGAAGCCCTGCAGGCAGTCACAGCTCTCAGCCTCTTTCCTCACAACATCCAGCACTGAGTCCACCAGCTCTGCGCCTTCTGTGTAGTGCCCCTTGGCCCAATTGTTTCCAGCACCACTCTGACCTGTGAGAGAGGACAGCTGGTCACTTAGCAACCAGGTATGGAGTCACCACCCGTCATCATCAAATGATACGTGAAATGAGATAATGCACACTGGGTATAGATCTCCCAAAATGATAGCAGGTCAAACCCTAGACAGTTTAACAAGCCCCTGCCAATTCTAAAGGACCGAGCAGCAGCAGTAGCAGTCACTGCCTCAGCTCAGGGTTCCTTGCACAGAGATTACATCTACGGCTCCTTGCTGTGGACAGACATCTGGGCCTTCCTCCCAAAGCCGATTTAGGAGAGGGGATTGAGTGACTTGGAGAGGAGGGTGTCTAGGGAGGCCCAGGCTCTGCGGTTCTCACGGCAGTGACCTTGAGACAGCCCCTTGACCTTTGAGCCGCCCTGGTAAACATGCTGCCGCCCAGCCCCCAACTGCGGCTTACCGAAGACGAAGTTGTCCGGCCTGAATATCTGCCCGAAGGGGCCCGAGCGCACTGAGTCCATAGTGCCGGGCTCTAGATCCACGAGCACGGCACGGGGCACGTACTTGCCACCTGGGATGGAGAGTAGGGGGAAAATCAGCTAGAAGAAGAGAGAAGATCGCAGGAGAGCGATCAGGAAGGGGCCGGGGTCTCACCGGTGGCCTCGTTGTAGTATACGTTGATGCGCTCCAGCTGTAGGTCGCTATCCCCATGGTAGGTGCCGGTAGGGTCGATGCCATGCTCATCGCTGATCACCTCCCAGAACTGTAAGGGACGCGGGCGGGCCCGGGCGGGCAGAGGCTGAGTCACCGCCGCCGGTGCGCCGGGGCGGCCCCGCCCCGGACGGGCGCGGCGCCCGGACCCGCTTCCCTCCTCCGCCCGCGTACCACGAACCCCCCAGGACCCTGGGGACCGTGGCCGTGTCAGTGTTGGCCCTGGCCCTAGCCCCACGCTGGACGCTCGGGGCCCGCAATGCGGGGGCGCCTCCCGCCCGGCCAGTCGCTGCCGCCATCTTTCCGGGCAGCTCCCCCCGCCTAGCAAGCCCACGCCGGGGCCTTGGCACCCCGGTGGCCCACCTTGGCGCCGATCTGGTTGCCGCACTGCCCGGCCTGCAGGTGCACGATCTCCCTCATGGCGGCGGCGGCGGGGAAGTAGGCTGCAAGAAGACGCTGGAGCAGAGGAGCAGGCGCGCAGAATGCTACAACCGACGCGCTACCAATGCTTATATACTGGCGGTGCCCGCCTCTACAGGCCTCCAATTGGGATGCCAGAACGAGGCTGGGAAGAATCCTCGTTTGATTGGCCACCTCTTCGTCAATCAAGCCTCCTAAGACCCGCCTTCCTAACGCCTTTTGCTCTTTATTGGTCAGCCTCTGCCTCCTATCTCCCTATCACAATTCCCCCCCTCGTGAGGCGGCGCTCTGTCCATTGGGTGTTTCAAATGATTGATTTGCCCCCTCATTGGCTAGCTTCCGGGAGCTCGCCGACAAGTTGGCGCTATTGGCTACGCAGGGTCAGCGTCCTAGTAACCGCCGCAGTGCAGCAGGAGCAGCGCGCGCAGGCGGGGTCGGGCTTCCGGCCAGAGAGGACCGGCCGGCCGCTAGCTGGCGGGCGTGGTCTTGGCCCCGAGCCCAGCAGGACGGTTCGAGAACGGAAGCGGGCGGCCCTGGGTCCCCACCGTGCGAAGCTTTCCCTAGGGCAGCTGCCGCAGAGCGACGCAGACCGAGCGCCCTGTTAGCGCCCCGGGGTGCGGGGCAGTGGATCGGCCCGAGGGGGAGGCCTGCCCCCACCCTGCGGGGTTGCGGAGGTGGCGGCTCGGCCCTGGCGCCGAGCGAGCTTGGGCGTCTCGAAGAGAGGAACTGGGACTCAGGTGCCAAGAGGGCGGTGGCGCAGGGGACGCCTCCCCTAGAGCAGCAGAGCGTGGCGGGGCGGAGGCCGTGCGGGTTTCTGCCTCTGCCCCTAGGTCCCTAATCTCAGCGTCCTCTCGGGGACCGCGAGGGGAGCGTGTGGGTCCCGCCGCGCCCCAGGCAGTGGGGAGAAGGGACGAGGCTCGCCTCTGGGATCTGCTGCGGCGTGTTGTGGAGACGGCCCTGGCCGCGTGCCGGTCGCCTTGGTGCGGGCCTCCCCCTCCCCGCCCCCGAGTGCGCAAACTGCGTGGAGACCGGGCTGGCGTCCAGACCTCTTTCGGTGGGTGGGCCAACAAATACTTTTATTTCTACTAATTTATGGCTTCATTTATGCTTGAGAGGAAAAAATTCATAAACAGAAAAGATAAATTACACGTGGTTGTACCTTTAATCGCTTTATTAGCATTATGTTTTGGTAGCATTCTTATTTATTTTAGAGGGGGAGATGAGAAGGATGTCATTGCTAGTAAATCCTCTAGCTGAGAAAAATTAATAGGAAAAAGAAATTCACAGTACATAATTGCCCCTTTGAAAACAGATCCCTGTAAGTTAGGAACTTCCCCTTTGTCTGATTAACCACGTGGGGGCTTAACTCGTTTTTTTTAAGATTAACCACCTGTGGCTTAAATTGTTTTGAGCATTTATCTTCACAGCACTTGAAAAGGATTGAGAAGCTAGAAACAACCACCCTTCCCCACCTCCCACTCTTTTTTTTTTTTTTGAGACAGAGCCTCAAGCTGTCACCCTGGATAGAGTGCTGTGGCCTTATAGCGCACAGCAACCTCCAATTCCTGGGCTCAATGGAGTCTCCTGCCTCCGCCTCCCAAGTAACTGGGACTACAGGCGCCCGCCACAACCCCGGCCATTTTGTGTTTGCAGCCGTCATTGTTTGGCGGGCCCGGGCTGGATTCGAACCCCCGGGCTGCTCAGGTGTACGTGGCTGGCGCCTTAGCCGTTGAGCCACAGGCGCCGAGCCCACCTCCCACTCTTGTCGAACCATATTGCAAGGTCTCTGATAAAGCCAGCCTCACAGAGAAGAAGAAAAAAAAAAGAAAAACAGATGCAGTCACTTTTGCCTTCACCTGGCAGCAATGACTTTTTTTCTCCTTTACCCTCAATAAAAATCCTGAACCCCTTACTCTCTCGGCCGGCACTTATTTCTTTCTCTGGTGCCTCAAACTCCCTAACCTTGGAAAGTAAAATAAACTTTATTATTTCTTTTAACTTCTAATTTTTGTGTTGAGAATTCTTTTTTTTTTCTTTTTTTTGAGACAGTCTCACCTTGTCACTCTCAGTAGAGTGCTGTGGCATCATAGTGCACAGCAAACTCAAACTCTTGGGCTTGAGCGATTCTCTTGCCTCAGCCTCTTGAGTAGCTGAGACTACAGGCGCCTACCACAATCCCTGGCTATATTTTTAGAGATGGGGTCTCACTCCTGCTCAGGCTGGTCTTGAGCTCCTGAGCTCAGGGCAATCCACCTGCCTCAGCCTCCCAGAGTGCTGGGGTTACAGGTGTGAGCCACCGCACCCAGTGGAGAATTCTTTTTCACCTTGAACTACAAGTTCCCATCCTAACAGGTCTCTCTTGCCCAGGCTGCAGTGCAGTAGGGCAAACATCTCAGTGCAGTCTCCAACTCCTCCAGCAGCTGGACTCAAGCAATACTCCTGCTCAGCCTCCAGAGTAGCTGGGACTACTGGTGTGCATCACTGGCTAATTTTTGTAGAGATGAGGCCTTACTATGTTGTCTAGTCTGGTCTCAAACTCCTGGCTTCAAGCGACCAGTTTCACACTTCCTAAGTGTATTGATAACTTTTTTTTTTTTTTTTTTTTGGAGTTTTTGGCTGGGGCTAGGCTTGAACCTGCCACCTCCAGCATATGGGGCTGGCGCCCTACACCTTTGAGCCACAGGCGCTGCCCTTTGTTTTTGAGACATCCTCAAGCTGTCACCTTGGGTAAAGTGCTGTGGCATCACAGCTCACAGCAACCTCCAACTCCTGGGCTCAAGTGATTCTCCTGCCTCCGCCTCCCAAGTAGCTGGGACTACAGGTGCCTGCCACAACGCCCGGCCATTTTTTGGTTGCAGCCGTCATTGTCATTTGTCAGGCCGAGGCTGGATTCGAACCCACCAGCTCAGGTGTATGTGGCTGGCACCTTAGCCGCTTGAGCCACAGGCGCTGAGCCGTTAACTTTTTTTTTCTTTAAAACAGAGTCTCAAGCTGTTGCCCTGGGTAGAGTATCAAAGCATCATAGCTCACAGCAACCTCAAACTCGGGCTCTAGCGATCCTCTTGTCTCAATTTTTGTATTTTTAGTAGAGATGATATCTTGCTTTTGCTTAGGCTGGTCTTGAACTCGTGAGCTCAAGCAATCCACCTGTCTCGGCCTCCCAGAGTGCTAGGATTACAGGCATATTGAATGACATTTTTAAAAGACTAAATATCATCAGTTAAGCCCTGGACAGTCTCCTTTGCTGTGGCCACTAGGCCTTTCTAGATTCTGACTTTCTGGGAACTTCTTACCCCCTCCTGACTAAAGGGTGTTGGGGCAGTGCCTGCTTATTTATGTCTTGTGGTGAAAGGGAATGTACCCCCACTTCACATAATGCCTGATACCATAGTATTATGCTGCATACTGGCCAAAACTGTTTGTCTTTGAAAAACGTGCCAGGACCTGCTGCATCCTGGGCACGTGTGGAGATGAGCATTTTCATCGTGGGAGTGTGGTCTGTAGCTGCATTTGGTCCTTGGGGTCTGTTGCCAGTGTTCGCCACCCTAACTGGGAGAGTCAACTACCCCAGACAGGTCCAGTAAAATAAACCTGGCTTTTTTTTTTTTTTTTTTTTTTAGAGACAGGGCCTCACTTTGTAACCTGGGCTAGAGTCCAGTGGTATCATCACAGCTCACTGCAGCCTCTAACTTAACAGACTTAAGCAATCCTTCTGCCTCAGCTTCCTGAGGAGTTGTAATTACAGGTGTGCACCACCAGGCCTGGCTAATCTTTCTTAGTTGTGGGAGAGGCAGGTTCTTGCTAAATTGCCCGGGCTGGTCTTGAACTGGCCTCAAGCAGTCCTCTTGCCTCAGCCTCCCAATCCTGTGCTGGGATTACAGGCATGAGTTGCTACTCCCAGCCAAAACAAGCCTGGCTTCTGTTGACCATTCTCAAACAGATCTAGCCCCTCAAAGGGCTGGACTCTTGCATTGGTATGTGGGCTGTACATCCAAGGGCCTCTCAGTGTCCATAGCACCCTGAGTTGTATTAGCACCAGGCAGGGCAGCAGCCAAGCAATAGACAAGGAAGCCATTTAAATCTCATAGCAGGTGAAGGAGAAAGAAACTCAAGACTCTTCCCATCCCCAACTAGCTGTGCAAATCCCTGACCAGGTTTCTCTTGGTGGTGTTTGGGTCCTTGGCATTTTCAAACTTTGACAAAACCTCTCCACCCTACCCCCAGGCTGTGTGGCCTGAGAGTCCTCCACTGGAATAGGTTTCTGCTTCCTGTGACCAGGACCTACAGGACTGGGAGGTGATTGTGGCACCCCCATTTACAAGTAAAAAAATCCAGGTTGTGTTGCCTGCCTGGGCATGCAACACAACCAGAGCTCACCATGGCACCAGACATCTGCCTTTCCCCTCACAGTGCCCTGGTGCGGAGGACACTGGCTAGGACAAGTCAGCAGAAGACTCCCTGCAGTGCTTAGGCCCAAGACCCACAAGGACAGCAGCTGTTGCTGCTGTTGAGCAAAGCTGATGGGAGGAGGTCCTGCAGATCCCCAACCTGCTCCAGTGTGAAGAGGCAAGACAGTATGGGGAAGGAGAGTCACCCTCTGGGCCAGGCAGGATGCAGCCCAGAGAGGACCAGAGAGCAGGGACGTGAGGCAGGAGGGGCCGTGGCACACTGGGCGCCTGTCCTCCTCCAGGCTGCAGCTGCTGGACACATCCACAAGGAAGGCTCTGTTTACTGGTGGCCATGGTCCCAGGGGGAGGGTGTATTACCACCAGGCAGGGCAGCAGGCAGACAGTAATTGGTGGCCTTAAAGGACCCAGCAGTCAGCCTTTGTGGGAGGAGAGGTGCATAAGGTACTTTCCCCTCCACAAGGGCCCCACTGCTTCCCCTCAAAGGGCAGGACAGCTCCCCCCACAAGTTCCAATCTCCCTGAGCACTAGCAAGGCCTGTCTCCTGGAGGGACACCAGGGTACCATGAAGCTGATGTCAGGTGCACAGGAGCATCCTGGAATCACAAGGTTGGAGGAACCAAAGCTGGGGTGTATGAGTTGGCCATACGTGGCCCTTTTCTTGCTGGAGCCCAGCTCTGAGGCCTCCTTGGCTCCTAGGACAGGCAGTCACCTCCCGGGGGAGACCCAGGCCCAAGAGTCCTAGGTGCCTGGGTGGGTGTAAGGAGGCAGGGAGGGCCTGGGGGACTTGGGGGGGATGGATAAAGGAAACTAAAAGGGAGTAAAAGGACAGGGCCACAGATGGCAGATGGGAGGTGGTCCTAGGGCCCCCAGGCCTCATCTTCCTGACCAGCCTCCCCTCACCCTCACATAGGGTCTGACTAGGCAAACCTGGGAGGGGCTGGGAAGAAAAGTGCCCCCATCAGGGCAAAGGTTCTGAATGCCAGAGCATGAGGGGACACAGCTCGGAGTCTCTAAGAAATGGGCAAACCAGGCACATCCCTGCAGAGGTCAGCCCCTCTGTCCATCTGTCTGTCTGTCTGGATGAAGGCATGGGTTCTGAAATGACCTGAAGGGTTCTTTCCTTTGTGGCCACTGAGGTTGGGGTGGGGTAGGGCCGCCTTGGGTAGGAGGTGGCAGGAGGCCCCTGCCGTGTCCCCGGTGTCCAGTTACCTGCTGGCCAGCAGAATAGCCTTCCTGTGGGAAACCTGACCACACCGTGGCGGGAGGAGGGGTTCCTCGCGGGCCGCAGGGCCTGGGCATGGGTGGCAGCCCCTCCCCTCTTTCTTCTCACACCCCCTCTTCCCAGGCCTTCTCAGCCTCTGGGGCAGGCTCAGGCCTGGTGCGGAGGACCAGCTCCCGTGGGCTCTGGAAGCTGAGCACCTGTCCTTCTCCAGCCCGGTGGAGAGGCGCCCCCAGCAGCCTGAGAAGCCAAGTTCGGGTTCCCCATGGGACCCCAGCCACAGGCTGCCCCACCCTGGCCTGGCCCTCTCCCCTAGACAGACATGGAGGGATAGAACTGGGAGAGGGCGCCTCAGGACAACCCAGCCCTTCCCGCCGCCCCATTCCCTCTTCATGCCCCCCACGCACCTGGCTGGACTCTAGGACCCACTCCCAGCCGTGACACCTGCAGTGGGCAGAAGGCTCCAGGAGGCGGTGCCTGCGTCTCGGCTGTCCCGCGCCGCCCTGCTGGCTCAGCAGTTCCAGCATTTGGGGACTGGTCACCTGCTCTATCTGCAGGAAGTATCCAACCCCTAGACCCGCAGTTCCTTCCTTTATGTCGTCTTTCCTCAGGGGCCAGAAATGCTCTACTGTCAGCCTGGGGCTGGTGAGGTCACCTCCGCCCACACCTCACCCAGCCAGCCCTGAGTGTCCGCCAGGGGGCAGAGGCCGCTCTGATTACACTTCCCCTCGGAGCAGGACCCAAGGTACCCACCCTGTCCGGGAGTGGAGACCATCACACCTGGGTAACAGCCTGATTTATTTGCACATGAGGGGAAACAGGTGACTCAAAAGTCTGCTGTTGCTAGGACTGCCCTCATCCATAGCTGGCCTCCTGAGGCCAGTGAGGGGTAGGGTGGTCCACTGTGGTGCTCACTCCTCACAACTGCTGGGAGGCCAGGACCTCAGGATTCTCATAGCAGTGGGCCTCTTTGGCAGTGGCCCTCGGGGAGCTGCAGGCTCTGCAGGGGCAACAGCGGGTTACCACATGGTCCCAGGGCTCCAGAGAATGGAGCCAGAGGGGCAGCCAGGCCCAGGACCGCAGGCGGTGGGGCAGCCAGGTTGGCCGGTGGCGTTGCAAGATGTTAACCAAAATAACTAGGAGCACTAGCCCCACTAGAGAACCCCCAACAGAGGCCAGCACTATGCCCCCTGCCAGGGAGAGCCCAAAGGCTGCCAGGGGCAGCAGCAGGAAGCTGAGCAGCAGGTAGGCAATGGCTACCCAGCGGTAGCGGGCAGTCAGGTCCCCAAAGCTCTTGGCAAGTGGGATGGGCAGCCGCAAGGCAGGCACCAGGTACCACAGCAGTATGCCAGCCAGGTTGAAGAAGAAGTGGATGAGGGCAACCTGAGGGGGGCAGGGCAGGAAGAGGTCACCTCCCACGCAGGACCCCTGCCCTCCTCCCCCCACCCTGCAGAAACGGTCCCACATCCAAAGCTCATCTGGCATCCTGATAACATAGGCTGCCTGGGAGGGCAGGTATGGACACACTCCTTTGATAGCCCCCACCCCCACACATTCTGGAGGAGGATAGTCTGTCACCCCAGCATGGTAACTACATCACTGACATCAAGAATGACCAGCCACAGATTGTGGGTCATGCACCACGGATCCACAGTAGGACTACTCCCTCTCTTGGACAAACTTAGCTTTGCCTAAGTCTTGTGCCCGCTTCTCTCCCCAGTGAGTTTTGCTACCCCAGCCAGTGATCTGGTGGGGAGGAGGCACAGGACCACCCGCTGGTCCTGTGCCTCCCACGGGACCACCCGCTGGTCCTGTGGGGTGGGGGACACAAAGCTCCTCCAGGGGCTGCCAGACTTGGCAGGGATCTGTATGCAGGCCAAGCCTGGAGGGCTTCCTGGAGGGGGATGGAGCAGGACCTTGCACAGAGTTGGGGCAGAGATTAAGGATGCGGTAGGAGCCCAGGAGGTCTGGGTTGATCTCTTCTCATGAGCAGCAGCCTAGTGTGATCCAGGATTTCAGCAGCTGAACCTGTCATGCACCAGGGCAGCAGACCACGGAGAGTGGGGGTGTTTTATAGAACAAGCAGGACTGAATGAAACTGGGTGTGGAGCAATGAGCTGGAGGGCTGGGGATGGGGGAGACATACTGGAGGCAAAGTCATAGCCAGGACATCATCAGGAGACCCAGCACAGATGGGGAGGGGCCCTTTCAGAACAAGGGTTGGGAAGGTGGGCACTGTCCAAGTGAGCATTTGGGCTTAGGTGGCTGGTCCACAAAGGGAGCAGAGGACAGAGGCAGAGAGACCCTGGAGGTGTGCAATAGAGGGGCTTGGAGCCTCCAAGACTGGGGTTGGCCTCCAGAGGAGGCGGCAAGGAGCACAGGGTGGAGGGTGGAGGAGCGGGGGTCCCTCAGGGGAGGCAAGGGGATGATGAAGAGAAAGGGGCACAGAGCATGGGGGTGGCCCAGGGACACATGCTGAGAAAACCTGAAAATTACTTTTCAGGTCTTTTTTTTTTTTGAGACAGAATCTCACTTTGTCACCCTCTGTTGAGTGATGTATTGTCATAGCTTACAGCAACCTCAAACTCTTGGACTTAAGTGATTCCCTTGCCTCAGTCTCCTAAGTAGCTGGGACTACAGGCGCTCACCACAATGCCCAGCTATTTTTAGAGAGGGGTCTCACTCTTGCTCAGGCTGATCTCCAACCTGAGCTCAGGCAATCTACCGCCTCGGCCTCCCAGAGTGCTAGGATTACAGCGTGAGCCATGGTGACCGGCCTAAATTGCTAGGTTTTGAGGGAAAAAGTGCAAGGGCAAGGGCTGAGAGATTGCCTGCAGGGTCTGCGGGGTCAGAGGAGGTGGGGCCACAGGTCTGTGGCTGGAGACAGAGAAGGGGTACAGGGAGAGCTTGGGCCACAGGCAGCCTGGGGTCCCAGCCTCACTGTACACTCTGTCCACAGGGCTGGACACAAGGGGACTGAACCTGAGAGGAAACCCCAGGCCGGAGCTAGGAGTGAGGAGGAGCCGGGGGCCAGGGGATGAGAGCAGTACCTGGACAGCGCTGAGCATCATGTCTGCTGGGCTTGCCAGGGCAGCCAGCACGGCTGTGGTGGTGGTGCCGATGTTGGAGCCCAGGAAGAGAGGGTATGCCCGGTCCAGGCTGATCACCCCGACCCCTGGGGGAGCTAGGGGTGACCACAGGGCCCCAGCCCGGATCCCACCTCCAGATGCCCACTGCCCGCTGAGCTCACCGATGAGGGGCACTATGGCTGCGGTAAAGACGCTACTGCTCTGCAGCACGAAGGTCAGGCCGACGCCCACAAGGATGGCCAGGTAGCCACTGAGCCAGCCGAAGGGGAAGGGGAAGTCTGGAGGAGGGCGGCTGGGTCATCCCGGGCGGGCCGGGCCGATTGCAGCTCGGCCCCACCCCTACGCTTCCGCTCCGCCCCTACTCGACCAGGCCCCTCCCTCCGCCTCACCGGCGTTGAGGACCGTCCGCACCGCCCGGGCGACGCGGCCGCTCAGCACAGAGTTGAGCAGCTTGACGATGAGAACCAGGCAGGTGCAGAGCACCAGCAGAGAACCGGCCAGCAGAATGCAGCCCACGGCCAGATCAGTGAGCGCCGTGCCCGCGAACAGGTGGCGGCCTGCGTTGGGGCGGGGGGCGTGAGGCAGAGGCCGGAGAGGCCGGGCAGGGGCGGGGCAGCGCCGGCCTGGGGGTGGAGCTAGATTAGGGTGCCGGCGCATGTCAGGTAGTGGAACAGGGAAGGGTCTGGTCGGAATGAATCCAGGGTGGGGCGGGGCCGGGGCGGGGCAGGGGTGGGGTCGGAGCGGGGCAGGGACGAGCCCGGCCTCACAGGGTAGCCGGTCCTCTGGGATCGAGCTGTTCCTCTCCGTGCAGAGGCTGAAGACTCCACATTCGCTGTTGTTCCCCTAGGTACGGGAGGGGGCAGGAAGGACTCAGGGCGGATTCAATAGGCAGGCAGAAGTCGGGAGGCTCAGGACTCTAAGCGGGCTGGGCTGGGCGGTTCGGCAGGCAGGGAGTCAGAGGTCAAGTGAGGGCTTGGGGAAAGGACACCTCACCGTCTGCCCCTTGGTGCCACACCATCGCTTAATGAGGCTGCTTTTGGTGGTGTTGCCCACGATCCCGTCTGTGTCCAGCTGAGGGACAGAGGTGTTTTGACCGTGTGGTAGACACTCCTTCAGGACTCACCTGGGGCTCAGATGCCCACAGGGCCCAGCTCCATGCCACCCACTCTGTCCTTCTCTCCCCCATCCCAATGCAGGTCCCAGACACTCCTCTGTCCCCTCTGCCCAGGGCAGGCCCTGGGCCTCCACCTTCTCCACTCCAGTCCACTCAGGCACTAATGCAGAGGACCTCAGGCGTCCTCACCTGCACAATGAGCCGTGTGAGTGGCTGTGTCAGCACCTTCAGGATGTCAGGTGCCTGTGTCCCAGGCTGCAGGCGGGTGGCACCCAGCACCAGCTCACTGAGCCTCTCTAGCATGCCTGTGGCGCTCTCCAGTGGCAGCAAGATCAGTACTGTGAGCCAGTTGAAGATGCTGTGCACAGCTGAGCCACTGAAGGCCCTGTGGCCACACAGATGGGCTGGTGAGTGGATTGGCCTTGGCTTTGGCTGCCCCTGCAGCTCCAGCCCACCCTCTCATCCCTGACTCACCTCCGAAACTCGTTTCGTTCCCCTGAGTGGGCCATTGAGACCAAGGTGCTGGTGATGGATGTGCCCACGTTGACACCCATAATGATAGGCACAGACGCCTGGACAGTCAGCACTGAGGGGTGGCAGAGTCAGCCTCTGATCCACCCCACCCCCTCCTTCCACCCCCCCCGGCAAGGGAGGGTGCACATACACTTAGAGGCCACCATGCTGACCACGATGGAGGAGGAAGTACTGGAGCTCTGGACAAGGACTGTGACCAGCACGCCAATGACCAGTCCAGCCACAGGGTTGGACAGCACCACATTGTCCTTGAAGATGTCTCCAGCCACTCTGCCTGTGCCCAGGAAAGAAGTGTGTTGAGACTGCAGAGAGCTGGCTGTCCCCCACCACCACCCTCCCCACTGTCCTGGCTGCCCGCCTAGTCTCTCACTGCCCAGCAGCTGGAAGGCAGAGCTGAGGATGTCCAGGGAGCAGATGAAGAAGTAGAGATTGCCAAGAAGCCCACAGGCCTTGAGAAAGCTGATGACCACCTGGCGCAGCCTGCCAGCCATACTGAGCTCTGGGGACACAGGGCAGGTCTGTCCTCAGCCAGCTCTCCACCCTGCCCAGCAACCCTCCCAGGCCCCTTCCTCCTCTCCCCCACCAGGGCAGGAACCTGTTTCTTCCTCCCTTATAGCCCCCAGGGCAGAGCTGGGACTCTCCTCTTTCATGCTCCTGAGCAAGGCCTTGGTCCTCCTCTGTCCCCCACCACTTCCTTTGCAGTATGGCAGAGCCAACAGCCCCTGGGTTCTGCCAGAGCCATAACCCCAGAAGGAAGGGCAGGCAGGGTGGCTCTCCATTGCAAGGCAGGGTATACCCCTGAGGTGGGGGGGTGTAGGTATTCCCAGATGCTGGCCTGCATGGTAGATTTCTCTGTGGCCTGTTTAGGCCAGCCCATGCCCTGTTCTCTCCTCCCAAGGACCCAGGAGTCAGAGGCATGCTGCTCCCAGGCATGTTGCTCCAGACCTACCTTTCCAGGACTGGCTAGTGTCCTTCAGCTGAGGGAGGGCCCAGGGGTCTGTGGCCTCTTCTTCCAAGACTGGGGCAAGATGAGTGGTCCCTGCAGGGGGGATCAAGTAGGACTATTTCCAGGACCCCCCCCCTTGGGGGTGGAAGGGGGCAGGCTGGAAGGGCCTGAGGCATAAGAGGCTTGGAGTGAAGTCCAAAGGGCTATTGCTTGTCTGGCCCTGGTCAGGATTGTCCTGGGCCCCCAGAGTGCTCCAAAAGACAGCTGGGGCCTCTCCGCTTCTTGCCCAGCATAAGCTGTCTGGAGAGAGGTGGGTGGGTGGGCAGGCCCAGGACTGGGGCACTGAGACTCCAGGTACCTGCATTTCTCAGACTCTGGTCCACTAGATCAACTTCGTCCAGAGTAGGGTGAGGGGCCTGGCCACCAAGGAGGGAATTCGGCATGGATTTCAGGCAGGGACAAATCTGGGCCCAAGCTTTATCTGCTGGGGAGATGCACAAGTCAGAGACATCTCCTGCCCCCGCCCTGGCCAAACAGACTGAATTCAGGCCCCAAATCTTGGGACCCACTCACCCATGACCTTTGCCACACTCCCTGCAGGCCTCGGTGACCTCCCCCCTTCCTCCATCCACAGGGGGATGGCTGCAATGACCTCAGGCAGTTGTCAGGTGAGCCCAGTCCAGTTTCAGGAGCAGATTTGTGGGAATCCTGGCTTCTGGGCTCCCTCGCTGGTCCTGGTTGGGAGAAGGCCTGGCGGGTGGCCGAGGGCACAGGGTGCTGGGGCGTAGGCCGGAAGTGGCCATGAGCTGGGGAACCTGGGGACCTCTCCTATCGGGTGTCATCAGGACACTGTGGATGGTCCCAGCTTAGACTTTGGCATTTGATACCGAAGCGTTATGTCTTGGCTTGATAAGGGCCCCACCCCCACCACCCCCAGGGTGATGAGGAGCACAGTGGAGGGCTGGGCTCCCACCTCACCTTGAAGCTCCTGTCCTGGCAGCACCTGCCTCTGCACCCACTGGGTCTGGACCCCCTACCTGTCTGAGCCTCAGCTTAGACTCCCTCCCAGCACCCTAGGCTTGGGTCCAGGGGTCTTCTGTCCCTCCCCTCCCTCCTGCTGCCCTGAGGCTGGTCTGTCTTGCCCTTGGACCCTGGAGGCTTGGGATAGGGCCTAACCCCTGAAGGTCACCCAGCCCTGGCCTCAGTGTCACCTCAGGGTCCTTGGGCCCAGCCTGGTTCTGGAAGCTCCTACCTGTGTGGGTGGTGAGGGGGCACTTTCAGGGAGGAGACGCAGGGCGGGACAGCTGCAGGTCAAAGATCCACTGAGTGTGCACATGACCTGCTGTGTGTCGAGCCCCATTAATGTTTACCCAGGAGCTGAGGCCCCCGAGGGGATACCCCCTGTGCCCAAGGTCCCTGGGCCTTGTCCAGTCCCTGTTCCCCCTGTGGCCAGGAGTTCCGAGCCCTAAGCCAATCTCTTTGGACTGGGCTCTGTCCCAGCAATGGGCTCCAAGTCAGGCCAGGGGGGTTGCAGGGCTGGCCAGCAGCCCTCAGTCCTGGACATCCACAAACAGGTATGTGTATGACCTAATGAATATTCCACACTGTGCAGAGCAGGCCGCTGGTGCACTGGCTGGGGCCACCTGGGGGGCTGTACAAAGTTTGCCCACTACCTTCCCTGTTCCATAGAGCTTCTTTGGAGACCTTATTGTGGTCCTCCTTGCCCCTAAAAGAAAGTGCCAAGGAAGCCCTTTGCACCAGGTGGGCAGGGAGCACAAGCTTTCTCATGTAGCCAAGGAAGGCACCCGCCCTGAGGTCAGCCAGTTCAGATCCGGGTTCAGGGCAGGGCTGAGCCAACAGGGCTGCCCGTGGGCCCAGCCCCAGTGGTGACCAGTAGAGGAGGCTATACTGCCCAGCCTGCTCCTGAACGTCTGAGATGCTCCTTATGGTAATCAGCCCCCTTCTTGCTCCTGAGATGGCAGGAAGAAGAGCTCCTCTGCCCAGTCCTGCTCTCATAGGGAGCCCATGCCCAGCTTCCTGCTCTGTTGTCTGCCCAGCTGTTGCTGTGTGCCTGGAGAACTTTGCCCCAGAGAAGGAGGAGGCTTCTGAGTGTCTGCTCAGCAAATTTTCTCTTTCCTTCCCATCCTGCACCCCTGCTTAGGGGGCCACAGCTCCTTCCTGAAAGGACGGGAGTATTGTAGCACTGACTTGAGGGCCAGCATCCTCAGCCTGCTCTGGCCCCCCTGAAGGGTCTGTGTCATGGCTGCTGGCAGCCAGGATCAGCTCAACTGATCTATGTGACCAGGCAGGTCTCTCTCTGGGCCTCAGAGCTGGCCCCGCTCACAGCCTTCTCCTCTAACACCTGCATGGCCTTGTGCCTGCACAGAACCTTCCCAGAACAGCACCTGACACATAGTAGGAATTCAATGAACTTTGTTGAGTGGACCAACATCAAAGGGCTACCATGCAGGGCAGGGATGAAGAAGGTGTCCTCCCCTCCTGGCTCATTTCATAGGATAGGAGAGACCTTCTCTGCATGACCCACTCAGGACTAGCCTTGACCTGGCACTGCCCTTTTAGCCAATAGCCTAGGCCTCTAGGACTGGCCACCAAGAGTGTCCTAATACCCTCTGAGCTGAGTTCAGGTCTAGCCTGGGTTTGTAGTGTCCCCACCTGACATACATAGTCAGACTATCCTGGCCAGGACAGGTAGGAGGTCACCAGCACCAGCAGAGTCTCATGGCACCATAGCCATAGCCCTAAACTTTGGTTGTGGCCTGGGGATGTCTTTGGCTAAGGTGGCACTGCCATGATGGGCCAGGTACGCTGTATCCAGGACACCCTGCCACCAGTTTGCTCTGGGTGGACTGTGTGTGGTCAGAGGTTCCATAGAAGGAACAGGCAGCAGGTTCCCCTGCAGGAGTGGTGAGGGCCAGAGTTCAGACCTCACGGCTGCCCAGGGACAGGCAGCAGAGGCTGCCACAGTCCCAGCAGCATCTCGGTGGGGGAAAGTGAGACTGGGGGCCCAAGGTAGGGCAGAGCCCAGTTGGCTGCTGAGTGATAGCAGTGCCATCTTTGAGGGGTGTAGGGGGCCAGGGCTCCATTCTTGCTGGCTCTCGTTCAGCCTTAATAGCTAGGAAGGCAGCCAAGTCCAGGTCCAGCATGGCCACCCCTCCTCGAGGTGTGGGCGTGCTCTGGCGGCACTGTGGACAGGGGATCCAGCGCTGTTCATGCACCGGCGTGTCCAGCCGCCGCATGCATGCCTGGCAGAAGGTGTGTCCGCAGTAGAGGCGGCGGGGCAGGTGCCCAGAGAGGTCATAGGCCGAGTAGCAAATGATGCAGTCGATCCGTCGCGTCCCACCCTCTTCTGTGGCTGGGGGGCCCTCGGGCTGCAGCATCCTGCGGGAGGTGCGCAGGGGGGCCATAAGTGGGCAGCAGCATGGCTGCAACCTGCCTAGCCACCTCTGACTGGCCAGCACAGGTGATCAGAAGGTGGGACTGTGGGGCTGGCAGGTGCATGCAGATCTGGTAGCTGGTGGGACAGGTGGACACCAGGCTTGGTACACACCCTGGTTCCTATGGGCAGCCTCCTGTCCAGCTGCTCAGCTGCTTTCCATGACCATTTGTCACAGCCCTGGGCTGAGGCCCCCCACCCAGCCTTCCCCAGCCCCAGGCCTCTCTTACCTGCATCCACACCACTAGGCAGACGTGCACAGCCACAGGGTGGCTGCAGAAGGGGGTGGGGACCCAGGGCACCCTGCGGCTCCCTGCCTGGCTCGCATTACTGGCCCAGCGAGGTAGTCAGCAGACAGGCAGGTGGCGGGCTGCTCCCCTTTCAGCCGCAAAGCACTTGAAACTGGATCTAACAGCACCACCCACTCACAGGAGATAAGGTGCCCCCCACATGCCCCTATTGCTGCCCAGACTCATTGCTAACCCCATGCCCAGGCCTGGCTTGCAGTTCATTTCCCCATCCATACTCTCGCCCTAGCCCACCCTCACACTTTCCTCCTCTCTACACCGTCCCCCTCTCTACATGCTTCCCCCAGCCCACCCTCACACTCTTCCCCATCTATGCCTTTCCCTAGGCTTACATCCTCCTCTTCCATACTGGAAACTTCCTGCCTTGGCCCAGGTGATGCCTGTCCTTCAGCCCTCAGCTCACCTCCTCCAGGAAGCCTGCTAGGATTCCCCACTGGCTCAGAGCCCTGGGAACTCTGGGTCCTCTGCAACTTCTTCACTATGTGCAGGTCTGTGTAGATTTGTGTGACTTCTCCTCAACACGTTGGTTCTTGCCTACGCTAGTTCTGTCCTGTTCTTGTCATGGGGCAGCAGCCAGCCTGTGGCCTCTAGTAGCCAGCCTGTGGCCTCCAGGTGGTGCTCTAGCACCATATGTGGGAGATCCTCTCTCTCAAGCAGAAACTCCCCCAAGTTCTGGGAGACAAAGGTGATGCAGATACCTCCATCGGAGGGCACCTACCATCTGTGACCTCCAGGTCGGCCCAGGAGGCCCAGGTTCCAGGAGATGTGGTCAGTGTGTCCAGTGACCAGGACCACAATGGAGCAAAGTGGGAAGACTGGAGCAGGTGGTCAGGGCCCCAGGACCACTCACAACCCCACTAGGAAGAAGCCAATGGCCCCTGCTTACTCCTGTCCGCTGTGGCAGTTGGCCTCAGGACTGGTAAGACAGGATCCTGTGGCTGACTTGAGTGGGCCGGTCATGGAATATGGACAGGGGACTGGGCACACTGAGCCCTGCACAGTCAGGGCAATGACCCATCCGTCCCACACCCAGAGACCACAACACACCCTTGCAGCCGCCCTGCCCTGTTGTGAGGCTGCTCACCATGTGTCAGTGGAGGCCGGCGTGGCACCAGGACCCGTTGGTCCTGCACAGCCAGCCCAGCTTCCTCCTCTTTGCTTGTCTCTGCCCTGCCTGGAACAACAGGGTGCCCAAGACTGGCCTCACAGCTCACTCCCTGCCCTGGCATCCTAGCCTCCCCAGGCATGCTGTGCTGCCCAAGCAGCATGGCCTATCCCCACAGCCCCAGCCTTCTCCCAGCCCCTTCAAGGCCTGGTATAGGCCACCTCCTCCAAGAAGCCCTGGCTCTGAGGGAGCACAGAGATGTGCAGAAATTGGATGTTTCCTGGGAAACTAGACACATATCCCAGGGAGATATGGGATGTGACTCACAGGTGGGTAGGGCTTGGTCCTGAGCTCCTGCTCCTTGAAACCTGCCAGCACCAGTCCTACCCTCAATCCCCTGCCAACCTGACCCTCATCCTGGAGACCTCTCTTGGGGCTCCTACCCCCTGTTCCACACATGGCAGCCTCCTGACATCTGACCTGTAGACAGGTGTCTCTGTCTCAGCTTCAGCCTACAGAGTGCAGGACAGCCTGGCCTGGACACACTCCCACCCCCGCCATAGCCCCTAGGCAGACCTAAGACCTGCTGGTCACATTAAAGCGTAGTTCACATGAGGCTGCATATGAGTGTGTGTCGTATGTACAGTGGGGGCAGAGGCTGTTGTGTCCAGCCTGGGACTCCCTATGGAATGGGCCCGTGGCAAAGGACAAGAGTCACCAGGACAAAGCTACCCTGCTTTATTGCCTGGCCTAAAGGTGGTAGTCAAGGATGTCCCATCATGGCTAGAACCTGGGACTCCCTTTCAAAGACCCGGCTGAGCCGGCAGCCTTCCTGGTGAGTAGGTGCCCATCTCAGGCTGGAAGAGATTAATGCCTGTGACCATGGCCACCTGCACATCTGGGTACTGCCTGGGCTGGAGCAGAAGCTGGGTCTTGGCCCTGGCAGGGCTAGGAGACAACACAGCAGCGGCTGTGGCAGCGGCAGAAGCGGGGGCAGTGACAGCAGCGGCAGCAGGGGCAGCAGCAGCAGTGGTGAGCAATGTCATCACCTTGCCCCACAGGCGGCAGGCCAGCATAGGTCAGTCCTGGTGGACGCTGCCCACTGCCTGAATGATTGGAGGATTGCTGCCAGGCCTGCTGGCTCGGGGTGGGGACAGCCCCCTTGGTGCCCTTGGACCCTGGGACCTCAGTGGGCTGCAAGAGGTGGGCTGGCTCCAGGGTACAGGGTCCCATGGGCACAGGCTGTGTCTCCAAGGAGGAAGAGGTAGAGGAGGGAACTGCCTCTAACTGCTGTCCCAGCTCAGGTCGCAGGTGAGCCCGGGGGATGCTGATGTGGGCATACGGGTTCTTGACAAGCATCTCATGGGGGTCCATGGCCCAGCCTGCAGGGGTGGGCAGAGAAGACACAGATAAGGATTTAGTGGAGGGGCACAGTCACCTGAGAGCCTACAACCAGAGAAAGCACATTCCCTGAAAAAAATTGGCTTTGTCAAGGTGTTAGTACTCATGGGCGAGGTGCCCTCCAAGTGTGTGTACAAGGCCTCTGTTCTAGGGTGAACCTAGTACGAGGGAACAGTGAGGGATTCCCAGATGCCACCCCTTCCCCCAGTGGTACTCTCCCTGGGATGGAGCTGGGAATGGGGTAGGGAAGAGGGGGGAGATGGAGCTGGGATGGGTACAGAAGAGTGGGGGGCTTAACGCGGGGTACTTCCTGAGCTCAGGGAAGCCCCCACAGCCAAGGACTCACCTGTAGTGGTCGTTTGGTTGTGTGGCAGCCTGTCTTCTTGGCCGTCTAAGTTCCAGGTCCCAGTGGCTGTGAGTTGAGAGACTGCCAGTACCTTTTCCCTCCTTGGGAGGGGTGGGGCCATGGGGCGGGGCTCAAATATGGGGTTCTCAAGATCCCAAGAGGCCCCAGCAACTTAGCACAGTAGCTGGCTCACCCCTTGTTCTCAGGTAGGTGGCACCACAGGCCTGGACGCTCCCAACCTCTGGTGACTCAGCCTGGACACATTTAGGGCATGCCCTGGGCCCTTGCCAGGGAGGAAGGCAGGAGGTGAGCCTGAGGTTATTGCTTCAGGAAGGAAGTGAGGCAGGCAGGTGCTCACACGCCTCAGAGCCCCCACTCTGGGTGTAGGCCAGGGACGTTTGAGAACATAAACTATTTGGAGGGTTTTCCTTTTTTTTTTTTTGAGACAGAGCCTCAAGCCGTCACCCTGGATAGAGTGCTGTGGCATCACAGCTCACAGCAACCTCCAATTCCTGGGCTCAAGCGAGTCTCCTGCCTCCACCTCCCAAGTAGCTGGGACTACATGCACCCGCCACAACATCCGGACATTTTTTGGTTGCAGCGGTCATTGTTGTTTGGCGGGCCCGGATTGGATTCGAACCTGCCAGCTCAGGTGTACGTGGCTGGTGCCTTAGCCGGTTGAGCCACAGGTGCCGAGCCTTTTTTTTTTTGGGGACAGAGTCTCACTATGTCACCCTTGGTAGAGTGCCATGGCATTACAGCTTACAGCAACCTCAAACTCTTGGGCTTAAGTGATTCTCTTGCCTACCTTCTCCCAAGAAGCTGGGACTACTAGGGTTGGCACAACGCCCAGCTATTTTTGTTGTGGTGGTGGTGGTGGTTGTGGTTGTTTAGCAGGCCCCCTGCTGGGTTAGAACCCACCACCCCTCATGCATGTGGCTGGTGCCCTAACCACTAAGCAACGGGCACCAAGCCAGTTTTCCACTTTTTCAACTGGTAAAAAATGTGTGATTCACACGCCTTTGTCACATATCTCTCCTTTTATAATTAGTGGCTCCAGCTTCAGACTCTAAGGACATCTTGAGCTCATTTCTGGAGCACAGTTCCCCTCTGGAGATGCGGGGGCGGGGGGGGGGCGGGTACACGTTTCCTCCCAGTATTCCACACTAGGCCCTGACCCCACCCCACCCCCACCCCCGAAGCTTGGGCTCCTTCATGTGCAGGGAGGTGCACTGGGTCACCTTGGGCAGGAGGCCAGTGGGGGTGAGCCCAGGATGTAAGGGGATTAGAGGATGGGGAAGTGTGCCTAACGGGTTGGGGGCCTGAAGCTGGGTGGTGGGAGGTGAGCCCTAGTGGGGGTGGAGATGTGAGCTTGGGGTGGGAATGCGAACCCAGGTGGTGAGAGTGTAAGCCTGGGCGGGGGTACTTGTAGGGCTTTGAGCCTAGCGGGTAGGGAGCAGCCCCAGCTGTGAATCTGGGTGGGAGCTTGTGAGCTGGGACTCGGTGATTCTGGTGAGTGGGAAGGTGAGTCCAGTGGCATGGGGAAGTCAGCCCCGGGCGGTGACCAGCCGGAACACGAACCCTGGAAACCTGGCGCCTGCGACTGGCAACGCGAGTCTGGAGAACCGGGACTCGCGGACTCGCGGACTAGGGCGACAAAGGCTTAATGCGCAGGCGCAGGAAGCCCCGCCTCCGAGCTCTGACCCCGCCCTTTGCATGACAGAAATGGCGCGCACGCAAACCAGGACTAGGGAGGCTGAAAAATATTTTATTTCCCAGAAGCCCCTGCAATGCAGAGTTTCCCAAAAGACCCGGTTCGGAAAGCCTGACACTCGGCTTGGGCCACCCCAGCTCTGAATGGCTAGGTTTGGCCAGCTCGGGGCGTGGCCTTGCATGGGGCGGGACCTCTCCCGTGTGGGCGAGGCTTCCAGATAGAGGGCGGAGCCTGCGGCCTGAGCTAGGGGTTGGTGGGTGGGTCAGCCAGCAGCAGTCCGCGGCAGAGTCTGGGCTTCAAGTCCTACTCTGGTCGCGCCTGCCTCGGTTGCCTCACCATTATTCCAGGGCCCTATAAGGCCCTTGCCGCCCCTCCTGCGGTGCTCCTGTCACCTGCTCACTTCCCTCGCCTGCTCTCGCTGAATGAGCCGAGACACCAGCCGCAGGTCCTACAGAGCGGCAAAAGCAGGTCAGACGGGCCAAGGATGCTCCTCAGGCCTGTTTGCCCACGTGAGCTCCCGCACCACCAACCCCGTCCCCTCTGCACACTGCCTGGGATTCTGCTTAGAGCCAGGCGCAGACTGGCCTGTACAGAGGAAAGGGGGCTGCAGCCTGAAAAGGGTCGAGACTGTCCAGGGTCAAGTGTAGGTCCCAGAGCTGGCCACAGAAGTGGCAGCACAACACGTGGTAATGGGAGGCCAGGGGAGGAAGCATAAAAGAATGGGGCCTCAGCACTGCGTGAGCTCAGGTCAGCACGTGCCGAATGCCAGCCTGTCCAACTATCTACCGGTTTGACTTTCTGCATAATTCCACTCCTCGTCTGTCCACCCGTACGTGGAGCTTTCTCCTGAACCCCCACTCCGCCGTGTTCACTCTTCTGACGTCTCCTTGACCACCTCCACTCGTCCCTCCTAGAGTCACGTTGCCCTCTCTGAGCCTGCTAGTGCTGAACTCTGGAGGCGTTCCCAGAGCTGATGGGTCAGGCGCAGACCCTGACTCAGAGCAAGTCCTCTCCCTCCCTCACTCCATTATTTTGGGGCCTCACAACGCGAGGGAAGGGGAGAATTTTCCTTCCAGAATTCATGGAGGGTTGTTGACCAGAACCAGCGTCAGGCAGGAGAGGAGAGGAGGGCTGGGGCGGCGCGGGGAATCGGGACCCCGGGAGCTGGCGAGGGCCTAGCGCGGACCAAGGGGCGGCCAAGAGATTGGCCCCGCCTTACGGACCCCGCGCGGGTCCCCAGACGGGGGGGTGGCGCTGCGGGCGCGGGCGGGCGCCGCGCGCACTGCGGTCCCGCGCCTCCGCCGCAGAGCGCGCCACGTTCCGCACGCACCTGCCGCCGCTGCGCCGCGCCGCACCGAGCCCAGCGCCGCACCGAGCCCCGCGCCCCGCACCCCTGGGTGCCACCCGCGGTCCCGCACCGCCTGAGGTTCCGCGGGAGCCCCTACAGCTGCCGGACCCGGGAGCTGGCGCCGCATCCAGGCCTGCCTTTGAGACAACCTCTGCAGCGGCGGCGCGCGGCTCGGGGACGCCAGGCTGGGGCAGGTGAGCGGGGGCGGGGCGGGGATTGGACTCGTCGCCCTTTCCCACCCCACAGGGGTCAGTCCTCCGGAAGGTGCGTCTGGTCTCGGAGGCGGGGACCCGGGAGGGGGCAGGATTCCTAGTCCAGCAGAGGTCGGGTTCCCCTGGCTGAGGTTAGGGTCAGAGGTCCGTGCCTGGTCCTTTGTGCTGGGGGAGGGTGACGATGGGGGCAGGGTGGGCTCGGGCACTGCCTTCACGCTGTCTCTCACCTGCAGCTCAGGCCTGGCCCAGGCCTCTCCTCTACTCCTGCCGCGGAGCCTATCGCTTGGGTCCTCCTGCAGCCAGGCCTCAGGCCAGCTGCCTTCCCTGGGAACCCTGTCCTGGAGCCATGGGGCCCACCTAGCCCCTACTTGCTCCGATGTCCCAGCCCGGGGACTGCTGACCTCGGCTGCTGGGGGAGCACCCCCCACGCTCCTTTATCAGCCTCAGCAGCCAGAGACCCTGGTTGAGTCCCTGGGCCAGACCTGCAGACCAGGGCAGCCTCCCACACCTCACTGCCCTTACCTGCCTCCCCCTCCTCCACCCCTTTCTCTTCCTCCCAGAACTGGACCAGAAAAGCCACTGTGGCCACTGGGGGGGCCCTGCCCCCCCCAGATCTTGCCGGCCGCCCCTAGGAGTCCACGGGGCGGCCGGGGTCCCCATCAGGCCTGGCTGGACCAGGATGCTGCCCCCTGTCCTCCACCTCGGCCCCACCCAACACTCCCACCCACCCAAACATTCAGTCTGGCTGGAGAAAGCCAGATGCCCGCTGACCCTGGGCCTGAGGCGGGCAGTGGCTGGCCAGGCCTCCTCATGTCCTGCCTGAAGGGCCCCCATGTCATCCTCAAGATGGAGGCCATGAAGATCGTCCACCCTGAAAAGTACCCTGAGCTACCAGCGGCTGCCCCCTGCTTCCCACCTGCTCCCCGACCCACTCCCACTCTGGCTCCCAAGCGTGCCTGGCCCTCAGACACAGAGATAATTGTCAACCAGGCATGTGGGGGAGACATGCCTGCTTTGGAAGGGGCATCCCACACCCCACCCCTGCCACGGCGGCCCCGCAAGGGTAGCACAGCAGAGCTGGGCTTCCCCCGAGTGGCACCAGCGGACGAGGTCATTGTGAATCAGTATGTGATCCGGCCTGGCTCTACTGCCTCGGCGGCTCCTTCAGCAGCAGCAGCAGCGGGTGGTGAGCCCTTGGAATGCCCCACCTGTGGGCACACTTACAACGTCACCCAGCGGCGTCCTCGCGTGCTCTCTTGCCTGCATTCTGTGTGTGAGCAGTGCCTGCAGATCCTCTATGAGTCTTGCCCCAAGTACAAATTCATCTCCTGTCCCACCTGCCGCCGTGAGACTGTGCTCTTCACTGACTACGGCCTAGCCGCTTTGGCTGTCAACACGTCCATCTTGAGCCGCCTGCCTCCAGAGGCGCTGACAGCCCCTAGTGGTGGTCAATGGGGGGGTGAGCCTGAGGGCAGCTGCTATCAGACCTTCCGGCAGTACTGTGGGGCTGCGTGCACATGCCATGTGCGGAACCCACTGTCCGCCTGCTCCATCATGTAGTGGCCCCCTGCCCACTGCTGCCTGCTGGTCCTTGCTCACCCCTTCTTCAGGGACCTGGCCCTGCCAACCTGCTGACCCTTCCTTGCCCACCGTGGCTTCTGGCCACACCCTGTGTGGCACTGTCGCTGCAGTCAACTTTGCCATTAAAACTCTTTGCCAAAGTTCCCACCTGTTCCTTGGACTGAAGCTTACTCCTGGGGGCTTTGCCCAGGCTGGGCCTAGGGTGGGTGCGCAGGGCTATAGTCCAGACAGGGTTTAGCCTGGAGTCACCAGAGGAAGGCCCAGAGCATATCAGGGCTGGCCTGCTCTGCTCACAGAAGTCAGGCTGTGAGTGAGCACACAGTTCTGGTGACGTGGGCCCAACTGTGAACCTGTGTGCAAATCCCCATGTGGGCACCACAGAGGGTTCTGTGACAGGTATGCAGAACCAGCCCAGCCAGCAAAGAAAAGGCGTATCCTCTGCACCAGCCAACTGTGGGGTGGGGGGGAGTATCTGCATGGGGGTCAGCTCAGTGAATTTCCATTCTGGTGCCCTGGTCCTGAGCATCTCTGGTTCTTCTAAGGCTGTGTGGGATGGCCTTGACACCAAGGCTGGCTGAGATCGTGGCATGGGAATGACAACTACCAACTAGGTTTGGAAAAGGAACCTTTGCAGGGGGCACAGAGGAGAGTTGGCCTGGATGGTGAAGACAGGCAATGAGGACACTTGTAGCCAAAAGGGCACTTGCTGCAGCCACTGTTTACTAAGCCATTCTTGCGCTGGTCCCAGCCCTCACAGGCCATACTCTCATCTCCCACCGCATCACCAACAAGCCTCTGAGGTGGGCTGCACATGTCACTTTTTCTTTTTTGTAGAGACAGAGTTGGAGGTTGCTGTGAGCTGTGGCGTCACACAGCTCACAGCAACCGTTCAACTCCTGGCTTAGGCCATTCCCTTGCCTCAGCCTCCGGAGTAGCTGGGACTACAGGCACCTGCCACAACACCCAGGTATTTTTTTGTTGCAGTTTGGCTAGGGCCGGGTTTGAACCCGCCACTCTCAGTATATGGGGCTGGCGCCCTGCCCACTGAGCCACAGGCGCCGCCCCACATGTCCCTTTTTCAAATGAAGATCTCAGGCTTAGCACGATGAGGCCATGCAAGGAGTCAGGACAGAGCTAGGGTTTGGACCTGGCACCCTCAGGTGGGGGTCTGCAGCCCTTGCTCTCTCCCAGAAATAGACTCATGCTGGGTCTCAGTTCACTTTGTGTTCACTGTGCTTGCCTGGGCCTCACGAGGAGGCGTTGTGGCCCAGCAGCGTTGCCAGATACACAGGACCTTGTTTGTATACCTTTCTGCTGGGCTGGTCACCTCCAGCAGCTGTCCTTGGGCACAAGTGTCCTTGGGCTCAGCTGGCATCTGGGCAGCAGGACAGTCATGGACTCTGGCAGGGGCCGGCTCCCAGGTGGGCCTGAGCCTTAGTATTGGGTCCAGAGACAGAAGGCCTTGACTGAAGTCCAGTGTTCTGGGTCTAACCTTGGATTTGTCAGTCTAGGCCTCACAGCACCCAGGTGTGGGGAGTGTGGGCGTGCAGGGCAGTCAGGGTTCTGCTTAGTGCCTGGAGCGGTCCAGGAGCACAAGGAGCAGCCCCAGCAGCACAAGTGGCGTAGCAATGAGCCCCAGCCCCAGCAGCTCAAGGGCCAGCAGGCTCAGCAGCGCCAGGCGGCGGGCATAGGGCCCACGCTCCCGCAGTGCCCAGAGCCAGGCACCCAGTTGGGCAGGGCAGGGCAGGAAGGGCAGGCAGGCCTGGCCAGCCCCTGGCCCCACCAGGAAGCGCATTTGGTAACGGTGTTCCAGGGAGCCCCAGGGCCCAGGGCCACGGCGTGAGGACAGGGGGGTGTCACAGGGCAGTGAGCGTGCAGGCCCATCGGCCTGTAGCAGCTCCTCCTGCAGCCGGCAGATCTCCCACTCCAACATAGGCGTCTTCTGGCGGCACAGTGGGCAGCGCACACGGCCCAGGTCAGCACTGGGGGCCGTACCCAGCAGCTGGTGCAGGCAGCCTGCACACAGGCCATGGCCACAGTTCAGCAGGGCTAGGCGGTGCTCTTGCAGCCCATAGGGCTCGGTGCAGATGGGGCACTCTTCCCCTTGGTCTGCTGCCTTCTGCTCCCCCTCCTCCTCTCTGGCTGTTAGGGCACAGCTGTCCAACAAGGAGATGGCTCCTGGCAGGGGCTCGCTGTATATGGTCCTGGCTTCCTGAGGGGCCCCAAGGCCATCCCCTTCACTC
The DNA here is from genome assembly GCA_963574655.1 of Perodicticus potto. NCBI lineage: Eukaryota > Metazoa > Chordata > Mammalia > Primates > Lorisidae > Perodicticus > Perodicticus potto. Next base: position 45,121 of record CAUYRH010123446.1, read on the forward strand.
ACTGGCACCTGGCACAGTGGGGCCAGGCACTCAGGACCCAGAGGGGACAAAAGTGGACTGGTGGACTCAGAACTAGAGTCAGTAAGGCCGAGGGTGTGGTCCCTAGGGCAGGAGTCATGACAGGAGGGTGGGGACGCCAGGGCGGCGGCAGATTCAGGTGCAAGAAGGTCAGTGTGGCCTTCTGAAGTGAGCATTCTGGGATCTAGCACTGACCTCCTCCAGGCTGGAAGTAAACTTCACTTAGGCCCAGCGGACATGCCAGCTCCAGTGGCTCCTGTGCCCACACAGCACCGTCCCCAGCCAGATCTGGCCTGAGCCTGGCCTCAGCCACGTCCAATCCCGAGTCAGCCACTGACAAGACTGCCAGGTCACCAGTCTCCTCCAACAGGATTTTTCTCTCCCAGCACCAAAGGCTCCTCCCAGGGGTGGGGCAGCACTTACCACGCCCCCTCCCGGCCTTGCCCCTTGCTCTGGCCCGGGAAGGTTTCCAGAGCAGGAAAGGGGCTGTACACACCTCATGCCTGGCTGGGGCCTTCCCAGCACCTTCCATGGTCCCTTCTGCTAGTCAACCCTGTTTGGCCATCAGAGTCGGCAGAGCTTGGCTGGCCTGCCTCTAAGCCTTGAGTACACGGTGGAAACAGTAGGTGCTCACCATGTTAGATTAGGCACCAAAGTTGCCAGGGAACCCAGGCAATGGAGGCTGAGCAGCAAAACAGACAGACACAGACACACATGTGCACACGCCATGGGAGGGACACTGCCATCCCGGGTGGGTTTCTCCGAGCTGTGGGCCCACCCACCACCCAGGAGGAGCCGGAGGAAGGATGTGCACATAGCAAGCAGCCAGCTGGTGGCATCATTTATTGCCAAGGCTTTCCTGGAACCTGGAGAGGAAGGGGCTGCACTGGCTGGGCCCTCCTCAGGAAGCAGGGCCCAGTGGCCTGTCCTAAGCCCCATGGGTGTTCGGGGTGGCTGGCCAACAGTCTCTATAGGCTGCAGTGGGAGAAGCTGGGGAGGCACCAGGGCAGAGGACCCTCAAAAGGGACCCTCAGAGGACCCATCAGGCTGGCCATGACGCCCTAGGTCTCTATACCTGTGTGACCAGGATGCGGGAGAAATGGACACAGAGTTATGTGTCAGGCTGAGGGAGGGGAGGGGCCAGCGGAGGCTGCAGTGAGGCCAGGATGACAAGGTGGACTCAGGAGTCAAGGGAGTGTGGCTGTGCATGGGGAGGAGACTGTCCTCCTGGCCAGTGGGGCCTGAGAAGATCCTGGACACAGACAGGGCCTGGAGATGACAACAGCCCCTCTGCCAGGTGGGCCCCGAGGAGGCCAGCCATCAGAGTGGGTGAAGCTGCCAGGACAGACCCTCAGGCCCATGTCTCAGTCTGGAAGCGCAGAGTCCGCTGGAGCCTGGCAAGGTAGGCTGCTGCATCAGCACTGGAGAGCCCGCCCTCCTCCTGGAAGATGGACATCAGGGCTTCCGAGACGTCTGCTGGCATGTTCTTTGCATTGCTGGAGGGGCATGTGCAGAGAGCTCCATGAGGCTGGGCCCCTGAGGGGCTGGGCCCACTCTCACCGCAGCCCAGGCCTGCTCACCCTGCCAGGTAGAAGTAGGCGCCCTGGCGGTCCAACAGCTCCCACACCAGTGGCCCAACCTCCCGGAGCCGGTGCTGCACATATACCTTCTGCTCCTGTGGGACAGGGGGTTGGCAGGGGCTGAGCCTGAATGCCCCCTTCCCACCATCCCCACTCTGTACACACCTACCTGCTCCCGGGAGAAGGCCGTGACCAGGGTTAGGCAGCCCTTCCTCTCTAGGCCTCGCCACTCCTCTTCCCAGTAGAAGTCCTGGTCCTGCCAGCGGCAGCCAAAAAACAAGATGTTTCCTAGAGAAATGCAGGGTGGTCTCAAATCTGGACATAGGCCCTTGAGGCTCAGGTGGGCCAATCCTGGCCATAGCCCTACCCTGGGACCCCTGTGTGCTTACCGGTCCGGCCCTGGGCCACACGCTCCTGGATGGCTGCTCGGAAGGGGGCCACCCCAGTGCCGGGCCCCACCATGATTACAGGTGTGTCCGGTGTCTCTGGGAAGGCCAGGCCCCCAGGCCGCACCCACAAGGGTACCCGGACAGGTCCTATTGCAGGGGGTTATGGCATAAAGAGGCTTGAAAGGTCATGGTTATGCGGATGGGAACCCTGGGCTGCACCTCCCCTGGGAGTAGGGTCACCTTGCCCAGGGTCCAGGGACGCCAGCCAGGAGGAGCAGAGGCCATGGCGGGGTTCCTTGAGGCGGGTCTGGTATTGCACCACAGCCATGAGGATCTGCAGTCGTGAGGGGTGAGCCTAGGGGAGGGGAGGGCCATGGGGACAGGACTGTGGGCACCCTGCTTATTGCCCAGGCCACCTGGTCAGAGGACAACCCCTGCCTCCAATTCCCAGGACCTCAGTCCCAGTTTTCCTAAGGCTAGTACTCAGCTCTGCCCATCAGTCCCCTTACCAGCAGAGAAGAGGCGATGGAGAAGGCTCGTGGTCGGATTGGGGGGATGAGGTCCAGTAGGTAGTCTGGTGGGATGGCGCCAGCTGTGTGTGGGAAGTCACAGAGCACCTGAGGAGAGAGTCTCAGCATGGCCACAGTATGACCAGAAGTCAGGGCCTGGTGCCCACCTGGCTGCCCACCTCACCTCCAGGATGGTTCTGCGAGGCCGGCTACAGTACTCATAGAGCTCCTCCTGGCCCTGGGGAGACCCAAATTCCAGCAGCTTCTCCCTTTCTAGCTCATGGACAGAGAGACAGGCCAGGAGCTCAAAGAAGGAGCGGCGAGGCACACTGGTGATGTCCAGGTACTGGGACACGAGATGCCAGACGGAGCAGGGCTGGGGCAGCCTCGAGGGGCAGGGGACACCTGTAACAGTGAGTGGGAGACACCCAGGGACTTGGGCTGGGCCCTTAGGGGGGTTCTGAGGGTGTGAGAAAGGGCAGATGGCCAGGGCTCACCTGATTCCCGTGGCTCCAGCAAGAAGCTCTGGTCGGGGTTCAGGCCCAGCACTTGGCAGAACTGCTGGACGTGGGCAGCTGAGTTTGAGGGCTGAATCAGCACCACATCACCTGCCACGAAGCTGTGAAAAAGGATGCAGGGGCTCAGGGGAGACTACAGGGAGGGCGTAAGGTCCTCAGACGGAAGCCATCTTCTCTGCAGCCTGGTCCCAGCCTACTCCCTGCAAGCCACCTTCCACCCAGCTTTGGCAGACCCTCTGAACCCCAGGTCCACAGTCCATCCTCACCCTGCCCTCCTTGGCTCCCTAGGGCACCTCCACACCCTGTTGGACCTACAAGACCCCCCTGCCAGCTTGGCATTTGGGCTGTGCTCGGGGCCTCACCTGATCCCAGAGCCTGTCATGTCGAACTCAATCAGCCGAACATCCTGGAAGTGCAAGGGCCCAGTGACCCTCTGATTGGAGACCATGGGTGCGAGGAAAGGCTGCAACTCTGATGGGGGACCTTGGGAGTCTGGGCTGGCCACCCTCTGCTCCTCAGAACATGTGCTAGAAGCCTCTTGAAGAAAGTGCAGGGTGAACTTGGAGGGCAGGCTGCAGGGAGGGTGTCGCATGTCAGACCAGGGACTCCCCTCCCCAGGGGCTGCATACTCACACCTTGGAGGGGCCCAGGGTGAGGTCCCCAAGACTAGGCTGGGTCTGCTGCACTGTCATGGGCTGATCCAAGGCTATACTTACGGGACTCCAGCAGGGATTATAGTGAGGCCCTGAGGCACTGGGTAGAGCTCCAGCACTCTCAACCACAAGTCTCGTAGCCAAGGGTCAATAGCAGCATCTGGCCTAGGAGGGAGTAGGCCCGGCCTGAGCAGACCTGCTCCCTGCAGGGCAGAGCCATGGAGGCACCACCTGCCTGCACACTCACCCCAGCTCGTGCTGGTCATCGCCTAGGCAGGGCAGCAGAAGGGCACTGCCCCCAAGCTGCAGCAGTCGGCGGTGCAGCTTCTTGGCCACGAAGTTGTACCTGTAGAGAGAGTGAGGCCGGGCCTGGCCTACCACATGGGCCAGAGCAGAGCCTGGGCAGGCCCTCTATGGGCACGGACATTCCATGCTGGGTGCATTCCCTTAGGAGGGGCAGAGCCAATGCACACTAGAGGCCTCTAAGATCAGGGTGGCCATCACAGCCCTGAACAGCAAGTCTATTGCTTGCTCATGGGGCATGAGCGTGCGCCGGGGAGGTATGTGGTCTTAGGGTCCATGGCCAGGAACTAGAGGGGATGAGTGACCGGGCATCTTCGGTGCGGGGGAGGAGTCAGCTGTTTCTCACTTTGGCTTATAAAGGCGCAATTGGATCCTTGTAACACTCATTTCCAGGGAATGGTATCAGCAGTTGGGACTCCCACCCTCTCACCCACCTTCCTGCCCATGCACACCACCAACATGAACAAGTATCTCAACACACAGAACAAAATCTGGAGCAGAAATGTGTGATGTTGCCACACCTCTCCCCATTTTCTGCCCTTGCATCTGCAGTGATTGAGAACCCTACCATACACATAGCTTTTGCCATGCAGTGCTCAGCAGTCCCTACTTCGACAGTTAGGCAGTTTTCAACATTTTGATGTCTTAAGATGCCATGTATACCCTTGAATGAAAACCTCTTATTTTCTTAGGAAACCGTGCAAAGCAACAACACTCCTGCTGAAGTTGCAGATGTGTGCTGTGCAAATGTTGACAGAGAAAACCCAGAGGTGGCCCCACTGAGGGCCCACTCCTCTAGGCATAGCAGGAGTACATGCTGTATCCTTCTCCATGGGCACCCTGAATCATAAATATCTCACTCCACGTATTTTTATAAAAGTGGGGAACAGCACCAGATAGGTCTTTCTTTTTTTTTTTTTTGTAGAGACAGAGTCTCACTTTATCGCCCTCGGTAGAGTGCCGTGGCGTCACACAGCTCACAGCAACCTCCAACTCCTGGGCTTAGGCGATTCTCTTGCCTCAGCCTCCCAAGTAGCTGGGACTACAAGCACCTGCCCCAATGCCCGACTATTTTTCTGTTTTGCAGTTCGGCCAATGCCAGGTTTGAACCCGCCACCTTTGGTATATGGGGCCGGCACCCTACTTGATGAGCCACAAGTGCCGCCCAAAATGTACTTATATTCT
>CAUYRH010123449.1:0-28295 GCA_963574655.1 Perodicticus potto
TTTCTGAGCACCCTGTCAAAGCATTCCTGGACTGGAGTCTTTCGTCAGAGCAGTGGTCATCCCTGGGTGTCAATAAATGGTTCAGCTTTCAAACTGAAGTAAGTTTTCTTCACTGGTGCTATATAGTAGGAAAATAATAAATAGGAGAAAAAAGCAGACTAATATAAGTAATTTTAAATTGAATTACAGGCATGAAGAAGATGTTGACAGTTAGTGAAATGTTGACATAAATATTCAAGAATGGACCACATTAGTCTCCCTTTAACAATGGTGTCGCTTTCTGTAGTTTGAGGTATATGTAGTCAAACATGGTCAGAATATTTTGAAACGAAAATTCCAGAAAGAAACACTTTATGAGCTCAGTGTTCTGAGTAAGTAGGAGATTGAAATTACACGTTTTCCTCTCTGTCTTGCCTGGGACCTGAACCATCTGTTTGACCAGCAGATCTACACTCTAGAGGTGACCCGCCTGTCAATCACTTAGTAGCTCTCTGGTGAGCAGATGAATTGTAATAGTATGTCAGGGCTTGCATTCAAGCACCTCTTATTTTACTTAATAATCACCGAAAGGCAAAGAGTAGTGATGCTGGCATGTAGTTATACTTACTCTTTTGTGTTATTAGTTATTGTTTTTAATCCATTCTTATACCTAATTCATGAACAAAACATTATCACAGGTGTGGATATGTATAGAATAAACATAGTATATAGTAGAGTTCAGTAAAATAAGTGGTCTCAGGCATCTACTGGTGGTCTTGAAGCACATCCCCTGTTGATATGGGGAACTACTGTGTTCCGTTCTCTTAATAGCCAACTCTTACTAATATTGCAATAAAATGTCATTAAGTCTATTCATAAAATTTTTTTCTTTAATTACATGAAGCTCTCGCTTCATGGATTGTGCCCATAAAATATGACATAATTACGTATTTTTCTCCATTGCAGCATAACAGAAAGAGGACGTGGTAAACGAAACTGTGTTGTGCTAACGTCAGGTATTTTAGTTAAACTTCGATCAGATGAATGTGGATCTTCTAAAACTTACATCTGTAAGCACAAGCTTTAGAAGTAAAGCACCTGAATTTGGATTCAGCTATGCAATTTTGTATTTTGTGAAATGGAAATAATATTTTTATTGAATAAGTCAAAACAAATTATTATTTGTTTATAGATAACAAGATTAAAAAATATTTGCAGTATAATACAGCACAAAGAACAGGATATCATTTCTTTTGTGTCTGGCTTTTTTGCTGAGCATTGTGTTTGTGGCATGTCACCTTTTTCAAGTTGCATGTTCTGGCATCTGTTTATATGAAATATCAGGAACAGGCAAACCCATAGAGAAAGTGGAATAGTGGTTGCCAAAAGCTAAGGGGAGATTGGTATAAGATATGACCACAAATGATTACATTTTTTTTCATTTTGGGGTGGCAAAAGTTTTGTAAACCTTTGGAGGTGATTTTTGTTGTAAATCTGCAAATATACTAAAAGCTTACGTACTTGTACTTGTATACTTAAATGGATGAAATGTATACAATCTATGCAACATCTCAATAAAAAATATCTGAAAATAACTCTCCTGGGATTATGTTTGGGACTGTCATATGTAAATATTCTGCCTCTTTATAAAGTTGACTTTTCCAAGCAGTATCATGCTATGTGTGGCAATCTATTAGGTTTTCTTTAATATCTCTCTGTCGTATTTTGTATTTTGGATATTGAAGTCCTTTAGAAATGCAGCAATTTCACATTTAAGCCTTTGTAAATAGCATCCTTATTTTACAATTTTCTGTAATTATTTTGTTATCATAAATAGAAATATAATTGAGGTTTGCATGTTGATCTTATGTTCAGTTACTTCAGGGATTTTGTATATTAAATCCCACAATTGAAGTATAGAGTTTACTGGATTTTTAATGTAAACTATTTTATCTATAATAGTCACACTTTTTTCCCCAGATGCCATAATTTTTTAAAGCCACAACACTCTTCCCAGGGTGACACAGTGAGACTGTGTCTCACAGGAAAAATAAATAAATAAATAAAAATTATTTTCAATGATGAAAAAAGTTCAATAATGGTTCTATGTATATTATAGATGAATTATTTCCCACTTTTGTTGAGATTTCAACATTTCAATCATATTTAAAATTTTTTATTATACCTTTCTCATAGTTCAGTAATTTTATAACATTCCCATTTTCTAATATATTTTGCATTGAATCAATGTTACATTTTTACTATTTTTGCAGCATTTTAAATTACATTTATTTTCTCTGTATAATGTGTATAAACTATATTACTTTTATTTCTTTTAAATATTAAAGCAGTGTTGTGTGTCTAAGATAAACTCATTCTGGTCATTCTGTATTATCCCTTTAAAAAGATCAGTGCATACGTTATATTAGAAGTAAGATTTATTTCTTCATCCGTGTTCACAGGGAGATTGTATCATGCTTTTATTCATTGCTACGCACTTGAAAGTTCTTGCTATTAAGACTATGCTGGGAACCATTTCTTTTTTGATACCCTGGAAACCTTTATGTAAGAGTATTATTTTATTTTGAAATGTTATTATTCATTAGTGATGTGATCTGAGTCTATAGAATATATTTGTGGGAATGTTTATATAACAAACTCAATTTGTTTACTGCATGTAGTGCTTATTTAGGTATCTTTTCTTACTATATTTTGGTCATTTGTATATTTTAGAATTTTTTATTTCAAATGGATATTAAATTGTATTTATAAGATGGATCATGCCTGGTTTTTCATCTATAATTTCCAAAAGATATACCCACAATTAATCTAGAAATAAAATATTTCTGTTTCATCAGGTACTTTCTTAACCAATTAATCTTTTGTCGATTTTGTTAAGTATTTTCAATGAAAATATCACTGGCTTTGCTGACCCTCTCTGTGAATTGTGTCTTATGATTTTGTGCTATGTGTTATTTTCTTTCATCTATTTCACTTCTTAATTTAATTTCAAATTAAAAAAAAAATTTTTGGTGCATGTTCAGATAATTCCATTTCTGAACTGGGTTTTTATAATATATGTCTTTAAGGCAATCAATTTTTCACAAGAAAGAACTTTGCTCTACTTTACTCATAATTCATACAATAGAATTGGTGACTATCTATTATCTTAATATTTTGCCTCTTTCTTTTGTAACATATGACCATTAAAAATAATGTAGATTTTTTAATTTTTGGTTATAAACTTCTATTTAAATTAACTGTAATCAGAGTTTTTATCATGAAGCTGAATATGATTTAAATGTTTCTTCTAATGTGGTGGTGTGATAGAGGAACTGGTTTTAAGTGTTATTTATTTTTTATTACTTATTATTCAAAGTGAAAGGCCATATTGTATATGTCCACTGGCCAAGCAACTAATGGCACTGTATTGGGAATACAGAACTATATGTCATATTAACTTGCTTAGAATTACAAGGTTATAGGACATTTTTAGAAATTTTCAATGAGAACTTAAAAATTAAGTATTCTGTATTAGTGTAGAGTGTGTGTGTGTGAGTGAGCATGTATGTTGGTAATGGTTAATTGTCTAGTTTAAATCTTTCTATAAGCTCACCCTTTTACCTGTGCAAAAAACAGTGAGTCAGAATTGTGTATCACATGGTGATTATTTATTCATTCATTTTTTTGAGTTTTATATTGAAACCAAACCTAACATTATTAGGTTCATACATATTTTAAAAGAATATAACTAATGGTTTCAAATAACAATCAATCACTATTAAATTACATTTTTAATATCTATTATTGCCATCCTACATTAATCCCAGCAGCTTTCTACTTTATTTTGTTGCACAGTGTACGTTTTTCTTTTCTTCTTTTAATTTTTAACATTAAAAAAGTCAAATTATTAAGGAGGTACAAATATTTTTGTTACCTGGATACTTTGTATCATGCTTGAGTCAGGCCTTTTGGTGTGCCTATAACCAGAATAATATTCATTGCCCTCCAAAGGCATTTGCTTATTCTTCAGTCTCCCACCCTTCCCTATTCCTGGTTTTGAATGATTTTTTTTTTTTTTGAGTTTTTAGCCGAGTTTGAGCCCACCACCTCCTGTATATGTGGCTGGTGCCCTACTTCTTGAGCCACAGGTGCTGCCTGGTTTTGAATGATTAATGAGAATACATGGTTTTGGTTTTCCATTTCTGAAATACTTCACTTAGAATAATAGTCTCCAGTCAATCTAAGTGGATGGAAAAGACATTATTTCATTCATTTTTATGACTGAATAGTAATCCATGAAATATACCATATTTTTATATGCACAAATGAATTGATGGGCACTTAAGTTGATTTCATATCTTTGTAATTGTGAATTGTGCAGCAATAAATATTTGAGTACATATGCATTTTATAAAATGACTTCTCTTTACCTTTATTTATTTGGGGAATCTCCACACTGCTTTCTATAGAGCTTATACTTACTTGCAGTCCCACTAATTATGTTTAAGCATCCTGTTCTCTGCATGCATGCCAGCATCTATCACTTATTTTTACTGTTGAATAATGGCCATTGTGACATGTGGGAGTTAGGTTTCTAGTGTAGTTCAGGACAGGCATTTCTGGAGAGCTTATTGATCAGAGGCCAGGTTCTTCATCCCACTCAGCACTACGAATAGCCTGATGGTTCACATAGGATGTCTGGTACCAGGCCACTCAGAGCTAGCATTCTGGACGTCTTGTTTGACCAGAGTCCAGAACCCTGCTCTTCCATGTACCACAAATGGCCTGACTGATATCTTGTGGCTGAGAATGGAACGCTTAGCAACTAAAGAATACTATGCCCAAGTCTTGCTCATTATAGATGGGAATCACTGAAATGAGTTAGGCAAGTTAAAGTTTACCCCCCAATTCGTAAAGTGTATGTTGTAAACACATGATGTGCTTACATGATTTCCTGTCTTTTGTTTCCCTTCTTCTGACTATTAATGATTACTTAGGGTGCTGTGCTTTGAATAAAAAATTAACTTTATGCTTTATGTTGTCAAAATGATTTATGGTTTTGGATTGAATAAAGAGACCTTTGGGATAATGGACTAAGGCTGCTCTTGCTAGGTGCTACTGGAGATAGTATATGACTCACAAGCTCCCATCAGTTATTTCACTGGAGATAGTGATGAAGTCTTCATCTTTTCTCACAGTGACTACCCTCAATCAGATCCCAGTAATGACTGTGGGGACCCAGGCCACTACAGCGACAGGGATTTGATGGAATCACCATGTAATTTTAATTGGCATTTCTCTAAGGATTAATTATGTTGGTAATTTTTCATATGCTTCTTATCCATTTGTCTATCTTCATTTTTAAAAAATCAAAATATTAAGTGGGCACAAATATTTTAGGTGAAATTGATTGTTCTTATGAAGCTTGTTGAGTTCCGGCCCTAGGTGTGCCCATCATCCAAATAGTATCCACTGTACCCATGAGGTGGGTTATTCCATCTCCTCTATTCCCTCTTTCCTCCTGTGGATTTTCACTGAGTTTTCTTCCCTCTGTGCACACGGGTGGTCATTAGTCCAATTTAATAGTGAGTATATGTGGTGCTTGTTTTGCTGTTCTTGAGATACTTCACTTAGGAAAATGGTCTCCAGTTCCATTCAGATTGCTGCAAAAAGTATTAATTTATCATTTTTATAACTGAGTAGTATGCCATGGTATACATATGCCAGATTATTAATCAGCTCATAAATCGATAGGTAATTGAGTTAACTACATATCCTTGTGATTGTTAATTGTGCTGCAATAAACATTCAAGTGCAAATAATATTTCAGTGAAAAATCTTTTCTTTTTGGTCAATACACAATAGTGATATTTGGGATTGAATGGTACATCATCTTTTAGTTTCCTTGAGTTACCTCCATCAGTTTTCCACAGAGGTCATACTAATATGCCATCCCATCAACAGTGTATAGGTATTATATTCTCTTTGCTCTGTGTCAGCATCTATTGTTTTCTGACTTTTTAATAAAGGCTATTCGATGGACTAATGTATTATCTCCTTGTGTTTTATAATTTGCATTTCTCTGATAATTAGTGACATTGACTGTTTTTTCATGTTTATTGGCCATTTTTCTCTCTTCTTTTGACAGCTTCTGTTCATGTCTCTTGCCCAATTTTAAAAGTTTTGTTTGTTTATTTCTTGAGACAGAGTGTCACTATGTCGCCCTTGGTGGAGTATCGTGGCGTCATAGATAACAGCAAGGTCAAACCCTAGGGCTCAAGTGATTTACTTGCCTCAGCCTTCTGAGTAGCTGGAACTACAGGCACCTGCCACAACACCTGGCTATTTTTAGAGACACGGTCTCACTTTGGCTCAGGCTGGTCTTGAACCTGTGAGCTCAAGTACCCCAATTGCCTTGCCATCCCAGAGTGCTAGGATTTTAGGCATGAGCCACTGTGCTCAGACTGTTTTTTGTTTCTTTATTGCTAATTTTCATAAGTTCTTTATAAGTTGTGAATATTAAGTGTCTATCAGATAGGTAGCTTGCAAATAGTTTTTCCCATTCTATAGGTTGTTTTCTCTGTGTATGAAGCCAGCATAACCTTGATACTAGAGCCAGAAAAAGACAGAACATAAAAGAAAACTATAGTCATTCCTTATAAACATGGATACAAAAATCCTCAATAAAATACTAGCAAACTGAATTTAACAGAACATCAAAAGAAAAAAAAATCCACCAGAATGAAGTGGACTTCATTCCAGGGAAACAGGATAATTAAAGATACGCAAATAAATGTGATTCACAGTATAAACAGAAACAAAAATAAAGAACATAAAATCACCAGAAAAGATGCGGAAAAAGCATTCAACAAAATTCACATCGTTTCATGATCAAAAACCACAACAAACTAGGCACAGAAGAAAGATTTCCCAGGATTATAAAAAACATATGGGAGAAACCCACAGCAAACATCACACTGATTTGGGAAAAGTTGAAAGCATTCCCACTAAGAAATGGAACATGACAAGGATGCCCACTCTTACCATTTCTATTCAGTAGGGTTCTTGAGTCCTAGCCAGAGCAGGCACGCTGGGGAAGAAAATTAAGGGTTTCTAAATGAGGCAGGAAAAAGGCTATCTAACTATCACACTTTTCTGATGATATGATGTCGTATGTAGAAAACCACAGAGATCCAAGAACAGTTTTCTCTAATGTTCAGACATACATGATAAGACAGGATTTATTAGATAGAACGGACTAGAAGGAAGAAAAGCCCCCAGAGCCTCTGGCAGAGGAGGAGAGATCCAAGTGGGAAACCTTGCATGGGTTTTTCATCTAGGAGCTCCATACTGGTTGGGGAATTACAGTTGGCCAGGACCTGCCAGACTTCAAAGTTGATTAGTGACTGAGGGTATTAACAAATGACTGCAATTCCTCCTGCTCTTGAAAGAAGCATCAGGAGATATTTAGAGAGTGCAGTTTGGAGAGAAAAAGTCTGTTTGCTTAGGCCTGGAAAATGGGAAAGGGTCCTCTTCCAGCTTTGAATGGGGAAACATTGTATTGGTAATGGATGAATAAATTCAGCAAAGTCTCAGGATACAAAATCAAAGTATATAGATTAGTGTAATTCCTATACTTTAATAATAGTTAAGAATCAAATGTGAAGACTCAATGTCATTCACAATAGCTACAAAAAAGTGTCTAAGTATATACGTAATCTAGTGGTAAAAGAGCTCAACAAAGAGACTATGGGACCCATAGGAAGAAAATGTAAAAGATATTAAACAAATGGAAAAATATATCATGATCATGGACAGGTAAAATCAACATTTTTAAAATGTCCATACTACTCAAACTTATTTACAAATTCAGTGACATTCTCATCAAATTGCCAACATCATAACAGATTTAGAGAAAATAATTCTACACTTCATTTGGAACCAGAAAAGAGTCTGAATAAACCAAGCAATCTTCAGCAAAATGAGCAAATGGACACATCATTTTATCAGACTTCAAACTTTACAACAGGTTATAGTAATCAAAACAGCATGTCATTTGTACCAAATAGAGACATAGACCAATGCAACAGAAAATCTACTGATGGGATTGTTTGTAAAGGAAAATTCAAAGTTTCTGGCTTCCTAGATATTTGTAGAAGTTCAAAGTTGTTAGGGATGAAAATTCTGGTTTATAAATGTTGTTCTTTATGTGGAGTATGCAGAGGTGTAGTACGTATTGTGAAAGAGACACAAAATTTTTTTTCTAATTCAGAGATTGTTTTTAAGTTGACTATATTGTGTTATCTATAATCAATTGAAACTACAGTAATTTCTCAGAATAATTAATGAGAAATATCAGTAACTATCTGTTGATAATATTACTATGAGTGTTAGAGTTTTTTCCATCTTAATAGAAGTGACATGACACGAATATGAAAAGAGATATAATATTAAGATTTAGCAACCTAGTCTAAAAGGGAATCTTAGCCATCAAAGGCAAACTTAAAGCTTAAGTTGGCATATTTGCGAATGAGATGATAAAAAGGGACCCACATAGGTGGTGAAGTCATTTCCCCCATATCTTGTAGAATATGAACACGGTTTCTCAGAGTTACTTACAATGGACCAACTAAAGGACACACTTTAGAATTCTACTTTGTCCTTGCAGTAAGAGCCAAGTGTCTCCTGTTTTGCAAGGTGTCTGATAGATAAACTGATTTGAGATTAGCCCATATGTGAGAATTTCCTGTGCAGACCTTAGGTGACGCAATGATGAGAAATCTACTTTTTCCACTCTTGTGGCACTCTGAGCTTTTTTCAGGGCACTCTGTGTATATCACAGACATTGTTCTTGTCCAGAACTGATGCCTTTACATTTCACCTTTTATTTTTTAGTGTCCTTTTTTTCTGAGAGCAACCTGGACTTTGCCCTAATGGATGCATGACCTTATGGACACCTTATTGACATACCCCAAAGGTATGTGTTGCTACCCTCTATATCTCAAATAGCCTTCCTTATTTTGTGGAATATTCTAAGTACGAGGTGTGATGCATCTGAGGAAATTAATATGCAGCAGAATCAGAGTAGAAACCAGTTTCCTTATTTGAATATTTCTAGTTAAAAATCTAACATATGAAATTATTTCCCAAGTTTGTAGATTGCTGCCTGTGGAGACATCATGGCATTTATGTGGGCTAGTTGGCAAACATAATTAAGGGAAACACCTAAATATCATCGTAGCAAGTAGTTGTGATCAGTGGATTAGCCATCATTACGTTGTTTGACATTGAATAATAACAAATTCATACTTAGCTTGCTCACCTTAAAAGATTATTAAAAGGAAATACTTTAATGATAAAAGTGGAACATAATTCTTCAGCCACTTGTATTAAAACCAAAAACATTTTATTTTTAATAAAAATAAGGATAAGGTAAATTACATAAAATGCTGAATTTAGTTAATATACAATTGAAAGACATTAAAAAATTAAACAAATATTGCAGGAAAATGTACCAATAAAATAGCAATTCTGAATAAAATAACTACATAGTTAATTTTTACAGAGAACTCCAAGTACCAGCTTGAGTGGTAGATGTTTTACATACATTATATTTGGTATGATCTTATTCCTATTTTAGATTACAAGGCCAGGTTATTAGATATTAAGTAACTTTTTAAAGATCACACCATGTGAATTGCAAAGCCAAATTTAATTTTAGATGTCAAGGAGTCTAGAACCCAGTGACTAAGATATTATATTACATTATATGAATTAATGAAAATACTCAGACAACTAATGTGTCCTTTGTAGAGACTGACTAACATAATAACTTTCTGGAAGTTTGAAATAAAAGTGTTCTTCCTTAGCTGATATACACTTTCTATTTATAATTTATGGTTTTATATTTTAACAATAAAATCAACTGCCAAATCTTCTGCAAATAAGACTCAAAGATATTTTGTAATCTTTCTAATACTGTTTAAGTTCATATTTCTCAAAACCATTCTGTTATTCAAGCGAAAGTCCACTTGATAACACTGAGTCCATTTTAATAAATTAGTGTACAGTACAAAATAAAAGTGATTTAGTGCACAGGCTAAAAGACATGTCAACTTTCCTATTCTCTATTTTAAGATCGCTCAGTCTTTAAACCATTACAGCCTTTCAAAATTTGATTTTCAATCAATGCATATATTTTTTAATACAATATTTTAATTTTTGATACAGATATTATTGTAAAAATGTATCTTTTAATCAGACTTTTAAAAACATATACATTTATGGAGTTTCTTATTACTTGCCACTTTAGCTTTTCTTTATTCTAGGAACAATGTGGCACATGTCACTTCTGACACCTCTTGCCAGGGCCCTGGACTGGCCAGGTCTCGGGCCCAGCCTAACTAGGTTCCAGACGCGGACTTCTAAGTTACTTGCTCAGGTTCAGTTTCTCTTAGGTGCCTGAAGCTATCTACTTTAGCTGGAGAGAGAGTCTTATAGAGAGTAAAGCAGTCTTCTTAGAAAGATAGATCTTAGTCTTTAGTAGAGCTTGGTAATCTTTAGCAGAGAAATGCTGTGCTGGCATGCTACAGGCAGGAGAGGAGACAGAGTCAGAATAAGCGGGTCCGTGATAGAATGAGCATGCTCCTAGACTGCCTTCTCCTCCAGCCTAATATAAAACTAATCTTGTGCCTCTCAACACCTCAGGTGCAGAGACTGCCACTTCACCACTGCTGTCATCTCGAGAGCTCTCATTCTTGTTAGGAAAGCTAAATCCCTCGCCACGCCCTTTCCACCCAGGTGTTCCATTACTGAGCTATACAGGTATTTCTTATAACTCTCACTCCTCCTAGTCATAGGCTATATGGGCTCCAACAACAATGTTTTGAGAACTGTAGAAAATCTTATAAAAAATGTTTTATCTTAAGACAATTGGGTAAGCTTTAAGGAAATTAGAGTGAGAACTTCAGATTCTTCAATGCAAAATGAGAACCAATATCCACTTTCCACCTCATCCTTTTGGACTGCACTAGGGTTCTTATCATTGTATAAAGCATTTACTTCTTTCTTAAGACCAGGAATCATAGAGCACAGTCCCTGACTTCTCACAGCTGCAGAATTGATAACCAAAGAGTGATCTACTCTGAACTGAATCTTCCTCAAAACCCAAAGAAGCAGCAAAGAAAACCTAAGAGCACTAAAAGCTCCGTTTCAGAATGTGAACAAGAAATACCCTATGTGGAGTTAAATCTTCAAATCTTAAACCTTCAGGATTCTCAAGGGGATGGCAAAACTTACTACTGCAAAGGTAAAGCTCTTAATTGCTCCTCAATGCAACTGTTCCAGGGTAGGAGGTTGTGGTGCAGGGGTTTCAGCAAAGAGCAGGGCGTGCTCACATAGTTTTATTCTTGAAGATCAGAGTTGTTCTAAGTTGACATAAAGATTTTAGTATGAAATAGGCAGAAAAATTTGCTCACATATTGTTGAAATCTGTAGTCTCTTCCCAACAACTCATGGGGTACTACGTTTACTGAAAAATGCAGTGGTATATTCTCAGAGAAAGATTCATGTGGTAGGTGTGAGGTTGGTGATTCTCTCTGTATCTGGGGTCTCTTGCGTCTCTTGTACGTATTCTAACAAACTGTCTCCATCTCTCTTTTCTCAGTGTTTCTGTTCCTCCTCCCATAGGTTTACCATTCCCTCCAGAGAAGCTCATTGCCTGGGAATCATCTCTCTTGTCTTACTGTTCACTGTGGTAACCAGACTTGTCATTCCCTGTAAGTATGTTTTGTTTTGCAAGAATTGTTGAAAGTATTTCTAAACATTTCATAAGATCAAGCCATAGAATGCTCATTTCAAAGTATGTTTTAGACTAAATGAGAAATTATTATTCAGAATTTTTCAAAAGTATAAACAAAAGAATAATTGTAAAAAGTCTTTGCTTTCAATTATATGTATATATTAAAATTTCATAGAGGTGCCTGGAGTTCAGTGGTTAGGGTGCCAGCCATATGCTTGTGGCTGGTGGTTTGAACCCACCAGGGTCTGCTAATCAATAAACAAAACAAACAAACAAACAAAATCCAGCCAAGTCTTTTGGCCATTGCCTGTAGTTTCAGATACTAGGGAGGATGAGGCAAGAGGATCACTTGAGCCCAAGAATTGGAGGTTGCTATGAGCTATCACACCACGGCACTCTACCGAGGGTGACAGAGAATGATTCTGTCTTAAAAAAAAAAAAGAAAGAAAGAAATTCATAACACAGACATATTTTAGGAGTCTGAAAATCTTACCAATAAATAAAAATTAATTTTTGAAAGTGGTTAAAACAAATAATTCCAGTATTACAATATATGAAGTACACAAAAGTGGTGAAGTATGGTTTTGTAGGCTCTGAAAGGATTTTTTTCCCTCAAATCTTCTTCACATTATTTTTTTAGCTAAAATCAGTTTCCCACAGATAATTCTAAGTGATATAACATATTTCAAAGACTATAATTATTGTGGCATATTTAGATACTAATTTTTTTATAGCAAGTGAACAGTTTATTAAGAATTAAGCAAAGGTACGATGTGATACAGTACAAGCAAGACACTCAAGATAGGTATAATAGTACTACTCACACAAAAACTTAAATTTCACCTCAAAAAAATCACAAGACAAAAGAGCAAGCAATTTCACTGTTATAAAATAAGATATTTCATGCAAAGTATTAACTCTGCTCCCCCCCCCCCCCAAAGCCCAACCTCCCAACAACAAAAAACTATCTGGGAATACTGCTATGCTAACATATTAACCACAGTATAATCATTCATAGGAAAACAGTAATTAAGCAATGAATTAAATTAAATAACCAAGTTCAAACTATCATAAACTCATAGCCCACAATGATTTTACAAAGCAAGCAATCCAGAAATCTTATAAACAATAAAAAAAGAAGAGATATTTCAACATCATTCTACTTGATCTGGATAGATCTGATATTGAAATTGGAGAAAAAATATTGTTATAAAGGGAAGTTACAAACATGTTTCACTTATAGATGAGGATGCAGTATCCTAAATAACATATTGACAAGTTGAATTAAAAAATCAATATCTAAGTAATGTACTTTGGTCAAAATTGAATCCAATTTATATGAAAGTTAGTCACTATTTTCTTGGAAGGATTTGATTTTTTTTAAAAATTATTTTAAAAAATAAAAAATAATAAAAAAAAGATCATGGCTTATATCTTCTCAAAAGAAAATTCCTCAAAGTGTATTTTTTATAAAACATGAAATTGAGACAATTCAGTTCTGCATTAATCAAGGACACAGTAATCTCAGGACAATCAGAACACACATGTTCATGGAGGATGGAGAACGGAGAAACGTCAAACCATTCTTAGCCTTTATTACACTAAGTCCTTCACTATATAACTGTTGCTTGACTATACGGGACTATTCATCACATTGCCACCAGCCCTTCCTAAACAAATCATAAATACGCAGCCTTCGCTTCCAAAATTAGTCAGTCAATGATAACTCCTAAGCTCCCTATGAAGGTGTGAAAATAGGAAAAAGGAAATACTTGTTCTACAACTATGCTGTGCAATAACAGAGCCTTAGCCATACAAGTATTTAAAATGTAATTTGTTAAAATTAAAGTTCGTTCTAAGTGTAAAACAAACATTGTGTTTAAAATACTTAGTACAAAAAAACCCCACAATAATTATTGCAACGATTTCATTTTCAAGCAATAATATTTTGAATATAGGGTTAAATAAAATACATCACTAAAATTAATTTCACCTATTTCTTTAACTATTTAATATGGCTACTAGAAAATTACATATGCACCTCACATTATTTTTGGGTTTTTGGACAATGCTATTCTACGTGACTATACAATCTAATTTCATACAGATATGTGAGGTTAAAAATTGCCTAAAAAGAAATATATGTAGTTACATTTTTTCATTTGCCTCTTTCTACTATTTCAAATATTTCAACTTCTATAAACTACTTAATAAGAGTTTTCCCTTGACCAACTCTAGAGAGCTTGGACTGTCAGAAGATCCCAAATAGCTAAGTGTTTTGATATATGCAACTGAATGCTCAAAAACCAGTTGTATAACATTCAGTTTTAAATATAAGGATATTAATCTAATTTAAAATGATTGCGTCAAGGCTTTACCTTACTAGAGTAAATTATCACCAGTTACCATTGCCCTTTGCAGTGCTAATTAGCTTTTAGCAGTTTTTATCTATAAAAGTATGTTATCTCTTCTACACTTTTTCAATGTTTGGCCAGGGAAATAGCATTTTATGCTTTAATTTCCAACTTCTAAGTTTAGTTACTCATAAGTAACTCTTAATTCAGAAAAGCATTTAGAACCTTAGTCACATGGCTATTGTTACACAATCTTGTTAATACGAAAAATATACCAATTATTTTCTCTTTTTGCTTTTAAGAAAGTAAGTTAGACTCAACCTTCAATGGCTAAAGAGTACTTTAGTAATGACATTTTATTGTTTTTAGACAGTATTCACTTTATAAATAATTTTTAGACTTAGACATTAAGCTGGACCTCCCCTCCCAAAAAAAATGCTAAACAGTGAAAATAAAATTCAGAAGTAAACATCATTTCATTGCTCTTATCAAATGTTTAAATTCCTTACATATAATGAGAATTCTGAGCTCTAAGAGGCTATCCAGGGGAGGAATTATAACCTGGATTTTAGAGTGTTATTCACTACAACTGAGAACGTTAATACTAATTCTCTACTTTTATCCTTTTAACTATAAAGTACCTATGAATAAAAGGAGGAAATTACATGAGTAAACACAGCAAACAGGGATGAGTTAAAAGAACGAAGCCCTGTGCACAGTCTGAGTAATGAACTAATCATGCCGACCAGGAGCAGGTCGGGAAGGAAGAGCAAAAAGGGGCTAAGTTTTTCAGAGAAGTGATTGGTTTTTCCCTTACTTGACTTCTAGAAGCATCTTTGTAATGAAAATAAATTAGCTGCTAGACCTAGACATTTTAACTTTACTTTTTGAAATCACAAACATCAGGATAAAGGACAGAAGATAAAAATATGTGTTTCAAAATATCATTTAGATAACCTACACAATCTAAAACACTCCTGTGATGTTATTAAATATCTCCTTTTTACAAAACTAAACTGTTGTTTAGAGATGGCAAACATTTAGAAAAGTTAAAGTGTTAAGCCATCATATTCTTTAAAACAAAGTTATAAACTTAAAGCCATTCATTCTCCCATGAAACATGTTAAAGGTTATCATATGAATTAGATATCAAATCTCTACATTTCTTTAACCTTTTCTAATGTTTAGTTTTTTAAGAGACAAAATTAATAATTCCCTCCTAATGTAGTAATTTTTAACAAACCTCTATTTGAGGATTAAACAATTACTTTTATTATATGAAAAGTATATGATATACTCACCGACAGAGGGTCTCTTTACACGCTTGACGTGCCTATCAAACCCTACTTCATATGGCATCATCTACAACTATTTTCCTTTCAGAGTCACCTCGAAATTAAGACAATCACAACTGCTCGTCTCTACCTCAACCTCAATGCCATACCAGCATCACTTTCATTCATTCAGATGCTGACACAGAAATGTTGTGGGTCCTCCTCAACACTTCACCCTTTCTTATTCTGCACCTCCGATGCATCACAAAGCCCTGTTTGTTCTACAGATTTCAAATTCGTCCACTTTTCTCTAAATCCGCATCATTACCAGACTGAAGCAACCATCATCTTTCACCTTAACCACTACGGATGATTCCCTAACTGACCTCTCTGCTTCATTTCTTTTATACCCATCAATTTTCAGAACCCAAGAATATATTTTTTGAACTCCAAATGGATCACATTATTCCTGTGCCAAAACTCTTCAATGAACTTCCAACAAAACCCGAGGTCTTTAATAAGAACTATAGGTCTTTTATGATCACTTCTGCCCCTCTATCACCTCACTTTGCATAATTCTCTCTTTTGTTCATCTCACAGGTCAGGCTCTGCTACACTGGTCTTCTTTCTAACTCTTGAATCTGCAACTTCCTCCCCTCAGCAGAGCCTTTCTACATGTCACACCTCCCTTTCTTCCCTCTTCTCTGTGCTTGGCTTGCTCATACTCATTGTTCGCTTTGAATCTGCAGAAAGATGCACCTGGCACATGGAGCTTGGACCACAAAAGGCTGCTTTGAATTTGTAGACTGGTGTGAATGGCATTTCAGCTTGGCTAAAATTATCTTCACTTCAGCTTACTTGTAACGGCAGAGCCAGTTGTCAGTCCACTAACGTCTACTGTTCCTTTCCTTGGTAATGGACATCTTCAGTTTGGACTTGTACATGGTTAACCAGGCTGGGTTAGCCAGCTGTACCCCAACCTCCCTTGTGACTAGGTGTGGCTATACGGCTGGGCTCAGGCAAATGCAATGTGAGCTGAGAGTTGTGATGCATAATTCAGGCTGTGCTCCTAACAGGGGTATGAGCATCCTTTCCTGGATTACCCCTTTCTTCTAGGGCAAGGTAGACAATGAGTACAGGACAGCTACCATTTTCTTTTGAGACAGGGTCTCACTCTGTCACTCTAGTTAGAGCCCCATGGCCTCAGTCTTGCTCACAGCAACCTCAAACTCCTAGGCTCAAGCAATCCTCTTCTCAGCCTCCCAAGTAGGTGGGACTGCAGACACCCACCACAATGCCTAGCTATTTTTTCTATTTTTAACAGAGACAGAGTCTTGCTCTTATTCAATCTGGTCTTGAACTCCTGAGCTCAGGTGATCCGCCCGCTTTGGACTTCCAGAGTGCTCAGATTGTAGGTGTTAGGACAGCTACCTTAAACCGAGAGATGGATGCTGTGTGCTGGCAATGGCAGAGTTGCCCCACAGCTATGGACAACTTAGCTCTTAATAGTTATGCAGTAGAGAAACAAATTTCTATCTTGATCTGAAAATGGGTATTCAGGTCTCTGTGTTATAACAGCTTAGCCTGTACCCCAATTAATATACTGCTTAAAGGAGAAACATCAGTACAAAGAATACATGAGAGATATGAAACAAAACAGGCCAAGCTCCTGACTGCTTCCACAGTTTCTCATACTGGTGCACGTGAAACCCAATCTTCAGTGCAACTGACACAGCATTAGGTTCCTGTCAGTCCATAATAAAAAATAAATTTCAACATTACAGTCTTTGCTATTATGCTGGGAAAGGAGAACACTTGCGCTTCCAAGAGTTTATGTACTATTACATTAGACAATTCCTAGCTGCATCCCCAAAGCACGTATTTTTTGTTTTTCTGTATTTATTGAACCTAAAATAGGTGCAGCCTACCTATCTCACCTGTAATCTAAATTAAATCTCCCTGTTATTCTTTCCCGCCGTAACCTGTTCCTTCACAACATTTATCTAAATTTGTTTGTTAATACAACGTAAGCTGCATGAAATCAAGGTACATGTTTATTCACTATATACCCAGTTCTTAGCCCAGTATGGGCATACAGTAGATGCTCAACAAATACTTGTCAAATGAATGAATAAATGAATAAACTAACAACCTGTTCCAGGCACACTTTTACATTTATCCCTTTCGTTTACTCAATCAAAATATCTGTGGTGCAGTCCAGGGACAAATTCATCCAAAAGCTCACCAGGTTGTTATGCTATCAGCAGGATTTGGGAATCACTGCTGTGATAGTGCTCACAGTATTACAAAAAAGTTTCTTGAATATGTAAAAGTCAAGAAATAAATTGAAGATAATTTTAAAAGCCAAAATTAAAGTTTACCTTTTTTAAAATATCAGCAGTGAACAGGGAGAGAAGCATGCTCTGAAGATAATACAGAGAGTGGGAGGAGGACATTAAAAGAAAGGCTAGGTAATTTAATTGGAAATGAAAGGCCATGAGAAAGCCAAGGAACTTCAGCAGCACTCAAATCCCTAAAAGTAACAAACAGTAAATCAAGTTGAGAATGGTAAAAGTACAGAGACGTAAAGGGGGGATTACCAAAGCCTGGATCATTACAGTGGGAAGGACAGATTCCCTTATTCAGTTGGGAAAAAATAAAAATCTTTTAAGTGTTCAGATGTGCAATTAATGTTTTGGGTTTTGTTTTTATTTTTTGTTTTGTTTTTTGCATTTAAGGTTTATATCTTTAAAACACACATCAAGAAAACAGTGGAGAAAACTACAAAATCTGTAATAGTTTAGCTGCCAGCAAAAAAAAAAAAAAACCCAAGTTGTAAGTTAATCATTTCTGTGAAAATAACTATTTAAAGGAATGGTGAGTTTCCACAGATAATCATGACAGTATCCAGAAGCACAATGATTGTCATGCCAACATGGTCTCCTTCTCCAGAGACAGGAAATAAAACGGTTGCACTCATAGTCAAAAAAGTATATTTTAAATATGCTTGTAGGTTTCTTATTTTCATTATTATGAAAGTCCAATGTTTATAAAATATCCTTATAAAATATTCTAAGAGACAACACTATTACAAAACATAAAAGTGCAGTTATATTTCCCTTCAATGATTATTAATTGAATACCTACAACTTACAAAGCACTATACTGGGGCTGTACGGCAGGGGCGATGTCTACAGATGCCTCAATTCTAACAGCTGAAGATTAAAAGAGGAAGAGCATCACTATGCTTCTTCAGGGGCAAAACGAAAGCACTATCTGTCTCCAAAGTCTGCTCCAAATGAAATATTCCCCACATAACTCTAGAAGTCAAATGAAATTGTGTTATCTTTCCAACCTGGCCACCCTAGAAACTTGTTAGGGACTTCACTTACCATTAAACATGATGAGATTATAGCAGAGCTGTGGCAAACCTGGAACTAATATTATATTCTCTGGGGCCTTTTTTATCTTTATAATATGTATTATGACAATTTAACATGTTAAACCTTCATGTTAGGTTAGAGGAAATACTCAATGAATTAAACATATCTATTGACAATTTGTGTGGTTGCAAGAGCTTAATTTGTTTACATTGGGGGGGGGGAATTTTGATTTAAAAATTCTTTGAAAAAGCTGATTATTTTCTAAGTTTATACCCAAATTATTAAATTCATTTGAATGTAGATATTCAAAGATCTTAACATTGGAATTTTAGAGGTTTTCTTCAGTTCTTTATGCTTTTTGAAAATTCAGAGCATTTTGTGTCTTTCCTTTTCATACCACAATAAAACCACTAATGTCGTCTTCCACGGGATTCCTGAAACCTTCACTATACTATAACATGAATGGTATTTTAGATAACACCAATTTCTAATAAGGTCTTTTCAATGTTGTAGTAGTTAAATAAGCTTCACACAAAATTGTACAATAACCATTAGGTCCATTATATTTTCTATTAGCCCTCATTATAGAAAATAGAAATTTATCTTCTAATGTTATATACAAGATGAAAGTAAACTTTTGAAAACAGTGCAGAAAATTCCAGTTTATATCAAATGGGTCATAGTGACATTTCTTTAAAAAGATTAGAAGTCAGATAAGCCTCTCTAGTAAATTATAAGAATTCTTCATTACATGGTGTGTCACATGCGTGAGAGAGACTAGGGTCCAGAATGGCAGCACAGATCTGAGAACCAACCTCTATGAACTAAAGCTCGAGACACACCAGGGACGGCAGACCTTCTGGGTCTTGATTTTCACATCTAAAATAAGGATAAGCCTGTTGACTTATTTTAGAGTATATACTTTTTACAATTAAAATTATTTAAAGCAGGTTAAAATTCACTTTTCACTATAATAAATATTCTAATGTATGTAACTTTATCAGATGTCAATTCTAACCTGCTTACATCCATAGAACTTATTTTACAATTGTTTAACTTAATATTCAGATGAAGATAACATTTCTAAATTGTATTATAATTCTAATTATTACCTTAATTTTCTAATAGGTGGGTTGTGCTATTTATTTCTGGAAGAGTAATAAAATTGCTATTATTTTATTACTAATAAAATTCTCCAAATTATTTTTAAAATGTTAATAAATATTTTATTTATTTTATTTATTATGAGCAGTAATGCCTTAGAAATAAAACATTTTAAATTATTACATAATTGAAACTAAATTTGTGTATATATTTAAAATGGGAAGTTTCAATAGCATATTTTCATAAATTAATTTGAAGTCATTTGAGATTGTGAACAGTATATTTAATTCAACCAGTCATTTTTTCCCCATCTTTATAAATAACACAATAAACACTGACTTTCATTGGAACTGTTACTTACCCTTAGATTTACTTTTTTTATTTCAAAACACTCAAACTACAGATGTTGGAAGGTGTCTCTTTGGCATAGCCACTTAAAAAGTAAAGTCCTAATATATTCATGGACAAAAGCTACAAAAGTCTATTTTAATGGATCTACTGCTTTTAAAAGTTATTCCATGTAATAATCATCATATCATTAAAAATTACTCCCAATAAAATATTTCTATTTTTTCTTTTCATGGTCCAAATCTACAGTGAAATGATGAAACAGAAAAACAAGTGTTCTTGTCAGAAGACAGGAAGCAAGTTTTTCCCCATCCCTTCAGGGAAACAAAGGATTCCTGAAAGCTTTACCCTGATTTATTTTTCCAATTTTAAATACCTTAAGAGTAGCGGAACTGCTACTGGCATGGTAGTATTTCTAACAGTCAATAAATCTAAAATATTATGTGTGAATATTGGAATGAAGCCATTAAGAAGATTACAGCATGCAACACAGCAGAGGGTCCACAGGAAGAAAGAAGTAGTAATTCAGGACAACTGTGACCACTGACCTTTGAACAGCTAAGACCAGTGGTCAATCTGACACAATAATAGAGTGCACATGCACAGAAGTCATTCAGCCTGTACGTATAATTTAAATGTTTTGGCGAACGATTTTAAAAGGCTCCCACTTAAACCTCAGTTAACTTATTAAACAAACAATACCAATAGTAATATTTTACAGGCTTCAGGTATATTTAATGCGCAAAAAATTCAAAAAGATCATTTGTGATTTTAACACATCTCGCTTAAAACATTTACAATTGTAAAAATATGATGTGATACCTCATCATATTTCCTCTAGGACTTATAAGAGATAGCTTCATAGAACTGAGAAAAAAGCTAAATTTGCTGGAGATGCATTCAACAAACACCCAAAATATTTTCAGAAATTTACTATAACTTTAAAATATACCGTAAGTAAATGGTCCTAGCTCTATCTCAAGAGCTATTTTGATTTCTGCAATCTTCAAATCTGCCTATCAGTCTATAACCCTTAAGTTCAAATACGTATATATTTAATCGAGCTACACCACTTTGCAGTGTTTTTTAATCTACATTTTTAATATCTGTTATGTTTAGTTATACGGTTGCTGATAAGTAAACTACAAAATGGTCCCTCCTGTCATTTTATACACTTTTACACTTGTGAATACGACTTAACTTCTCCATATATTTAAATAAATGTTTTAATTATCAAACTAATTCTACTAGGAAATGGTACTTTTCAATTAAAAAAGAATTACCAATCAAAAAATGAAATTTCAAAGGTTGTTTTTCCTTCAGGAATCATCTATCATTGAAGCTGACGATAAAAATTTTAATGTCACATACAGAAAAGCTGAATTGCTTTCTTTTTTTCTTTCTCTTTCTTTTTCTTCTTCTCTTTTTTTAAACAAACAATCCTTTCTCCTTAGGGATTAACAGTGGGAAATACATGCACATAAGGAAAACATTCTTAAAAGTTGGGATTCGATCTTTATAATTATTTCTCTATTCAGTGAAGAATATTTTGATGGATTCTTAAATTAAGAACTCTAATCATTTCTAGCAGTTTCTGCAAAATTTTATAATGAGACAATCTAGTTTAATCAATTAAAAAGATATAATTGTTCATTGGCCTGGGTTTAAATTTGTTCATTTGTAGGATCAATTTTATCAGCAAAAGATAAAGTAGTTCAGTTTTAATGTCTCTCAAAGTCAGTAAGTATTTTAGGTTATTTATGAGCTTTAACAATCAAATCATATTTTTGCTATCCAAGAACAATCAAGGCTAGTATTACTGCGTCTTTTGAGTTGTAATTTTTAAGTTCACTCTCTCAAACTCCTTAATATGGATTTCGAACTACTTGCAATATTATAGAAAAATACATTTTAAAGTTTTTTATTCCCCAATTTTAATATACTTGAAAACAATGAATGCTTTGATTTTTTTGAAATGTTAGTTATTTTAACTGACAACGATGTAATAACAATATTTTTAAATAGCCACTAAAATACATATAGAGGCATACTAGTTTTCATTTTCACCCAGAACTAAGGAATATGAAGGCCAAAAAAATGCACTTTTGGAGACTATTTAATGTGAAATACAGAATATGTCCCATTATAAGCTGCAGGCACACACACACACACACACACACACACGTAACCCCTCTGCAAGATCAAAGACCAGAAGAGAACTGGCACTTAATTTATCAGCCTTCACAGACAAAAGACAGTTTTCGTCATTTCAAAAGGATCAGATGTCTTTTATGACAAACTGGGTTTGCAGTTTAATTTACAAATAGAATTCTAAGTAAGCAGTCTTTGCTCTGCCAGAGCAAATGACAAACAGTGTAGGTTTTCATTCTTGCGGCCCTCAGCAGGACAGAAAAGATTAAAATAAAACTGAAATAATTTAGAGAAAACAAATAAATGTTTCAGAAAGTTGAGGGAGATCAAAGCCAGAATTTTCTGACCCCAACTGTACAAGCATTTCTTATTATATTGACCAGTAACATCAGATCATTAATTAAAAGGAAAAGCGCTGGCAGGTGGCAGGGAAGCAAAAGCCGATAATTGGCCCCCTTCTTCTTCTTGCCTTCAAAAACTCTCTCATTCTTTTGCAAGACATGCCACTAGGCAGACAGAAATGCCTACTTTGTAATATAATGATTAAGATGAGATGAAGAGACTTACGTTTAAAGAAACTGTGCCTAATGAATGCATCTAGCTTTTTAATTATGATCCTACTTTTACAATAAGGAATATGATGTTCCATTCAGCGTCTCCTCAACTGCCAAAAGGTAAAAATATTAAATACAGAATCTACATCAATTCCTCTCATACTCTGTGCACACACCCAACCCTTTTATTTCAGATGGAAAAGTGGGAAAAATAATTCTTCATAATTCAAGCTTCTAGGAGAAAACACATAAGTTCATTACAAAACATCCTTCAGACTTACCACGTCACTTGGTAGGTTGTACAAGTCATTAAATGGTGACTCTAAAGTGTTTGTATCAACATTTAACATCACCACATCTTCCAATGATTTGTTTCTCACTCTCTGTTTAAAAAACAAAATTACAAATAAAAATCTTACTACTCTTTTCCTACAACTCTATGATGAGCTTGGAAATACATTTAAAAATTACCTTAATGCATTAGGCTTAAGAAGAGAAAAAAGATAATACATCAGAATTCTATCAAATTTTTTATTTCAAAATATTAACGGGGTACAAATGTTTTTGTTATATGGATACCTTTTTAATGTTTTAGTTGGGGCTTCTGGTGTGTCTATCACTCAAAGAATTCTCTGTACCCAACAGGTAGGTTTTCTATCCTGCGCTCCCTCCCCATTTTTTCAAATTTTAATCTGTAAATAAGGGAAATATATATGGTTCGTTTTTCCTATTTAAAGTACTGTATATACTTAAATAATATAATTCTGCTAGTCTTCCTCAGTGATAAATAAGGTATTCATTAATGAAATATATTCATGAATTCAGAATTCCACAAATGGTGTTAAGTCAACTAGCATAGGGCAATGATTAACTTTAGTATAGCATTTTTTAAGTGATGTTTTTTAATGATAGTCATTTTTGAAAATTATTAAATATCTTAAATTTTAAATTGGCCAAACTGATTATTTTGTTTTGAGTTTGTAATGACTGAACTTTCTCTGAATTCCCATTCTCTACATACTAGGTAGAATGTTAAATTGCTAGGGAAATAGTAGTCTGGAGTGGGAAATTTCTGTGTTAAGAAAACCATACTGTATATGTAGAGAATGGATTCTTGGGGAATATATGATTCTAAAAATCTATCTTTAAAAATCCATTATAATTATTAGAAGGTAAGACTAAGATAACAGCTATTATAGATATTAATTGCAAGATATTAGAAGAGAATAACTTATGGTGATATTGATACGATTACAAAAACATTCATTTCTCTTCCTTTACATGGGTATATATTTATGTAAAGAAATTTTAAATATATAAATATATATAAATTGACTATAGAATAAATATAACAACAACCTATTTTATGGGCAAAAAATATAATTAATAGCATTTGTGTACAAAAATTATGTCATTATTTTGATTTTCATCTTCATTTTTAAATTGTCCTTATAATAGAAGTAGTAAGGATGATCTAGAAACCTTACCTATTTTTTAAAGGATAAAATTAATTACTCTATAAACAGCTTCAGATAATGGCTGTGTTCTCCAAAAATGTTTTTTGATGCCATTAACACTAAACTCTGAATAGAGTAAATTAGTATTAAAATAATATGTATACTTTTTAAAAAAATTCTTTTAATTTTAAGAAGTCTGATAATAGCTGAACATTAAATTTTGTCTAAGCAACCACTCTACAGGAACAGAAAAACATTCATTCTAAAGCAACAAATTGAGAGCCCCTAATGTGAGGGCAATTCCACATAAGCAAAAAAGAAAAAAATATATTTTTTGAAATATTTGGATTTGTATCAGTATTTGACATTTTTCTGTCAAAATCAGGTGTTCATCATGTTTTTCTAAATAGTCATGGAATGTCATGTGGTATGTAAATTGGCTACCTCCTTCTCTATCTCAAATTATGAGACATAAAATTAAGGTAAAAGACAAAAATGAATTTATCTTTTTCTTCAAAAATAAAATAATATTGAACATAGACTGAAAGGCTTACTAAGAACAACAGTGAGGTGTTCAAGTGTCCAGCAGTCTTTAACCCTTCCACACAATGTGGCTACAATGCACATAATGCACATTAATGTAAAGAAATGACACAGTGGCAACAATCACATCATCTCATGAAATTGAGTGAACATTTCATTGAGAGTCCTTTGTATAATAAAACAAATAAGATAACCCTCACATCTGTAGCCTCTACCAAATTATTCCTAACGACTTAGCAGGCCTTAGTCTTTCTTCCTTGAGTTTATCTCGAATCTAACTTTCAAGGGAGAACAAAATATCTTTGCCCTTGATTCAGAAGAAAATTTTTATTTTACAGAGATTTCTGGCCATCTTTATTCACAATTTCACAAAAATAAATGAAAGGAAGCTGTCAAAGAACACTGACTTCACATTTTCGAACAACTGTATTTAGAAGCTGTTATAAGCCTAATAAAATGTGTTGAAACTGTCTTGATCAATAGAGGTGAAGTAAGAGAATATTTTGACTATTACAACAGAAAAACATCAGTTGTAATTGCCAAACAAAATGCAAAAATTTACTCAGCTCAGACTTGCATATTAAATGTGTACATAGCTATGTCAATATTTTAACTGTAAGATAATTTTTGATAAAATAAAAAAACCTAAAAGATAAAAATTTTAGTGAGAGAAAATTTGCCTGATAATTACAAAAGGAGAGAAAAATTGCAGGATATATATCAGGTTGTAATAGATTAAAAAGAAAGTTAATAAATAATACCCAGCTGGTTTAAAGGAATTCCTGAGATGCCCAGTATATCTTTTCATTCACTATTGATCAGGTAAGCAAAACAAAGCTGACTATTAATACACTTGAGTAAGTCTAGACTATCAAAGGTACAGAGATTTCAGTCGATCTAATCATGGTTCTCAATATTCTCATTTAATGATAGGAGCCATTTAAAGTCAACAGACTATTTCTCTAAGATAACACTTTCAAGGAATAAATAATTCTTAAATTTGCTCCTTAAAAATAGTACTGGATTGTTATATAAAAGTCCAACAAATAAGAGATAAACTTAACTGAATATTTAAAACATATAGCCTTTTTCTATATTATTTAGGAAAAAGTAAATCAATTGTTTAAAAGTAGATAGAAAATCACCATGCAAAGAAAATTTATAACATAAACAGGCAACCAACAATTTTAAATATTTTTCGTCTCTATAATAAATACTATACATATATTGTAAAAATGGTGCATCCTATTAGCTGCATTAAATAAAGAAAAAATATTTACTTACTAACATAAAAATCAAATTTGATGATTCTTTTTAAAGAATCCAACTATTATTAGATTTTGATAAAGTCAAATTACTGATGAATAAAATGCCAGTCGTATATTCCATGATCTGATTTAATAATAGATTTAATACCTATTCATACTTTATTTCATGTAATTTGTCCTTTCACTACAAATGCCTTGACATATAAAAAACAAGTTTTCTAAAAATGAATGAAATATAAGGAGTTATAAAGTTATCCAACCCAGACTTCAATATTAAAAACTAAAGAAATTCAGCATGTTGGCGTTTCTTTCCAGAAAAAAATTAAATTAAATTAAAGAAATCCATTAAGTGTATTTTTTATTAATGTTGAAACAAATTAAAAAATGCTGCCCTAGCATTTCGTCAAAAGAAAAAAATGCCCAAAGCTAGAGCACAGGCAGAATTCCATAACCCAGGCCTCTTTGAAACCTAAGATTTTTATTTTTTTAATTATTTATTTATTTATGTATTTATTTATTTATTTTTTGAGACAGAGTCTCCCTTTCGTGGTGTTACAGCTCACAGAAACCTCAAACTCTTGGGCTTAGCAATTCTCTTGCCTCAGCCTCCCAAGTAGCTGGAAGTACAGGCACCCAGTATAGCGCCTGGCTAAAACCTCGGAATTTTAAAATACATCTACAGACTTTGATCAAAGTAAGGACTAATGAAGTATACAGCAACTACTAAGAAAACCAAACCTAATTCATTTTGGTTGATCATTAGAAATTAGGTAAAAGTGAAATCTACATATGAGCAAAAAGAGAAATTTATTTGAAAAAAACTGAAATCATTCAGCATAATGATGCCACTCAACTGACCCAAGGCTTTTTTTGGTATTTTACATTCTAATTTTAAAGAAGTCCTCTCTGAAATCTCACTGATTTCAAGTTCAAGGTGTTTAAAATTCCAGGTGTTTCGCCCTAGGGATAACTGAAGTGACAAAAATCATTTTGAAATGATACAGTAACAGTGGGGGAAAAATGCTAAATTTTACATCCCCCAATAGGATTGAAAATTAAAACTTACTTTAAAACCTATACTCTAATGAAAAAGTTCTCAGTTAGTACATTAAAACCACTGAAACATAACATACTGATAAAATGAAACATAACAAAGTTTAAAAACTAAAAGTTTTTCAATTGATAAATTCTGACTTTCAAAATGTAAGTCTAAAGAAGACATAAAAATGATCTCCAGTTGCCATAAAAGAAGTAGCTCATCAAGGACTAAAGGTTTTATTATTTAAAACTTACCATGTGACATCTGCCAACTATAACCTATTTCCATGGTTTCAGGCTATTGAAAATGGTCACTTAGTATACTAATATAAATGAAATCACATCAATGTTACCTTTAAAAAATTTTTAATATATTTAAGTATAATCCAAATATAAAATTAGTCACTGCTTTGTGTTATTCAATTGATATATTCTTTCAAAACAAAATTATTTCAATTATTATTTTTATGGGTTAATTTCATCACTGTGTCATGTCTGAAAGATACTCACCTCTATTAGGCTGGAGTGTATTCCAATCAGGTATGGCATTGGGGCACTAAATGAAAAATATATATATGCATAGATTCATATAGTTCATTAAAACTGAAACAATAACATAAGTAATTCAGAATGCTTAAAAATTTAAATTTATTAAAAGCTCAATTCCAGCATAATACATTATAACTATTCAAAGATATTCAATATATAATACTCAGATTTTATCTTAGAGGCCATTAACATATTTAAATTAAGGTTGGTTTATATAAAAAAAAAAAAATCGGCTCAGCGCTTGTGGCTCAATGGGCTAAGGCGCCAGCCACGTACACCTGAGCTGGTGGGTTCGAATCCAGCCCGGGCCCGCCAAACAACAATGATGGCTGCAACCAAAAAATGGCCAGGCGTTGTGGCGGGCACCTGTAGTCCCAGCTACTTGGGAGGTAGAGACAGGAGACTCGCTTGAGCCCAGGAATTGGAGGTTGTTGTGAGCTGTGATGCCACAGCACTCTACCCATGGTGACAGCTTGAGGTTCTGGCTCAA
>CAUYRH010123451.1:0-13462 GCA_963574655.1 Perodicticus potto
AAAAAATGGCCAGGCGTTGTGGCGGGCGCCTGTAGTCTCAGCTACTTGGGAGGCAGAGGCAGGAGACTCGCTTGAGCCCAGGAGTTG
Source organism: Perodicticus potto (assembly GCA_963574655.1). Classification (NCBI taxonomy): domain Eukaryota; kingdom Metazoa; phylum Chordata; class Mammalia; order Primates; family Lorisidae; genus Perodicticus; species Perodicticus potto. Next base: position 88 of record CAUYRH010123451.1, read on the forward strand.
GAGGTTGCTGTGAGCTGTGATGCCACAGCACTCTATCCAGGGTGACAGCTTGAGGCTCTGTCTCAAGAAAGAAAAAAAAAAAAAACAGTTTGAGATCAGCCTGAGCAAGAGTGACACCCCATCTCTACTAAAAATAGAAAAACTATCCTACAGTGGTGGTGGGCGCTTGAAGTCTCAGCTACTTGGGAGGCTGAGGCAGGAGGACCTCTGGAGTCCAGGAGTTTGACATTGCTATGAGCTATGATGCCAACTGCACTCTAGCCTGGGCAACAGAGTGAGACTGTGTCTCAGAAATAACCAAAAATACTCCAAAATTCTAAACTATTCACATGATGCCACAAGTGGAGAATTCCATACCTGACCTCATGTGATGGGTCAAAGTCAAAACTTACTTTTAAGCCCAAAATTACTAAAAAATATTATATAAAACACCTTCAGCCTTTCTGTATTAAAGCAGAAGTGGATTTCTGGTTTAAACTTGGATCCTAACTCCAAATACCTCATTATGTACATGCAAATATTGCACAATCTGGAAGAAAACCTAAACTCTGAAACGCTCAAGCTGTGTGTCCTTCGAGGCTTGGTTTAAGGGTCGCTCTTCAGACCTGTGTTCTCTGGCCACCAGCCTTTCTCCCAGCATCTTGCTTTTCTCTCCTTGCTGCCACCCGCGGCTGTTTCCGGGCGTCATGCCTCTTGCGTCGTGAAGACTTTAAGCTTCATGAAGGCAGCAGAGTTCACAGTCTTCAGTGCGACATCCCCAGCAAGGCGCCTGACAGAGTCGGCCCCAGTAAGCACAGGGTGATCAAATGGCTGAGTTACACCCGCAGATGAGAGCAAGAGGCCCATCTAACCCCCCAGCCAGCCCCTGTCCAGCCTGCCCACCCCCCGCAGAGCCTGGGCTCATTGTCTATAAGTTGCTGTCTCTCTTATGAGTGAGTGCTGCAGCCCCCAAATAAGACAGAAGTTTCTGGAGTGTCAAGTCTATGGCTTAGATTTCTTTTGTATTCCCCAAAATAGACTTTCAGTAATAAAATCTAGGACTGAGTCGGCCCTAGTCAAGGGCTTTCTGAAATGCATGGCATAGGGCTGACAAGGGGCTCAAAATACCATATCAGAAATAAGCTATGACTCATACCTCATTTCATTTATGAGTCCTTGATAGCACATGGCCAAAGGCCTTTCAAGCCCTGAATCTCATTCCAGACCATTCAGCCGCATTTGTGCTGAGAAAGAAATGCCCCTTGCCCACAAAATGTTTATATCCCAAAGCAGCAAAAACATACAACTTTTTTTTTCATTCTTATCTTAATTTCAGATTACTATGAGGGTACAAACCATTAGGTTTATATAATTTACACATGACAGGTAAAAATCAGAGTTGCAGCTGTGTCCTGTGTCCAGGGAGAGTGCCATGTATCCACACATTGTGCCCACTGTGTGGGAAGCTCCAAAGCCCCTCCCCTCTTGCCCTCTATCCCCGTTTTTGAGTTTCACTGAGATTTTCTCTCCTGTGGGGCTGTGAACATTAATCTCCTAGTTTCAAATTGGTATTGAGTACATGAGATGCTTGTTTTTAAATCTTGTGATACTCTATGTAGGAGTTAACGGTGTTTTAAGTTGACTCCAGTGTTCTGGAGTGTTTGCTGTAGACATGGGTGTCACTTGGGAATTCTACTGCCAAGGTGACTTTTTCTTCATCTCTAAGTTTTGCCATTTCTCTTTCCCTATCCTTCAGTAAGGAACTTGGAGGCTGGTTTTCAGATAAGCCCAGCCTCCAGAAAGACAAACCAAAGAAACGGTGGAGAACTCTGACAGCCACTGTATTCTCAGCAAAACCTCTGGGGCTGGCATAATTTAAATCATGTGTTTAATTATCTAAGTATTCCAATGTAACTATTGGACTTTTTGACTTTTTGGAAACCTTTCATTTGCATATCCCTCCTACCCTTACTGAAGAAAAACTTAAGCAATTTTTAGTATTTTAATAGTCAAGCTAATTTTGGAGTCAATGACAATGTGTGAAATAAAATAATCATGTAAATATGAAAATACCCTTGTAAAATAGAAAGTCAAAACTTTGAGAAAAAAATGTATTGAGGTTATTGCATACCTTTGTGTTTTATCTTCTTTCTGATTCCCACACAAAAGTGCTCTTTGGAAGAGAAATTGATTCTGTTTAATCTGCCCTTGATATGATCTGGCTTCTTTGGGAAGCTTCTAGATCTGAACGAACTGGTTTAAGCACACCTGTGGGTTTGTCCAGCTTGATTTGCAATATCCACTAAAGGGGTTTAACATCTTGTATATTTATCAAAGTTAGATGCTGCTAAAATATTCCTTGGCACAAATTCTTTCTTACCCCAAATCAGATAGTATTAGGCTCAAAAACCAAAAGGTAAAACTGTCCAGCCTAAGAAAAAATAAATCCTAAAAGTCTTCCATGCTTCTAAGAAGAAACTGCAGAATGTGTTCAAACATCATGACAAAGGGTACAGAGTGCTGTCCCATGGTGACACAGCCTAAAATGGGACACGTTTGAACTCCCAACACACTCGGTGAACTTCCGGAAAGCTCTACCACTCATAATTAACCACTAATGAAATTTTCCTGGGGAAAAAAAATTACAAGCTATATTCAAAATCTCTTTAAGTCTGAGGGAGCAAATTCCATGAGAATGATTGCCTTCCTCTATGAGAGACTGCCACAGAAAGGCTCAGAAACAAATCTGTCCCCAACAGCTAATAATTCACCTATTATCAAACCCTCCAGATTCATAATACCTCGGTCCCAACTGTGAGCCTGCAAATATGTGACAAAACAATTGATGAATTGCTGTGACCAGCCGAATTGGTAATGTGCCTTGGGATTCGGGAACTCTACCCACTCTATGTGTGAGAAGAATTTATGAAGATAACATGACATGCTAATATATTTTTACAGCTTAAACAAGATATTCCATGCCATTTTTGAGCAGCACACGTAGTTCATCAATATAACTCCCAAGACCTTTATTCCCCTTTTGTTTCTTTGCAGTTGTACGTAATATAATTATCCAAAAAAGGTTAAGACCAACTGACCACTGAAAGCGTTTGAACCCCAGATGGAAACTCTTTTTCTCCTCTTTCTTCCTCTAGTTTTTATTCTATTCATGGTTTTGTGTCAGTTTTTGTTGTTTTGGTTGCAATTGCCTTAACACTGTCTTCAGCCACAGCAAAAACATAAGAACTTTGAATGGTTTACGTGTGACCTGTGGGAAAACCTTATTCTCCTGTCTCACTTTAGCTGGGTCAGATGGTAGGTCAGACCCTAAAGCAGCCTGGGCCACAATTCAGATAACTTTCAGAGAGAAGTCAAGGTCACCACCTTAGAAGGATAAAGCTATTAATCCAAGGGCAGAAAACACATCGGGGCTGTCCTCTCCCCTAGCTGTCGCTAAATGTCAGATCTACTTTCAAAAACCGTTCTCATTCCCTCATACAGTTTGTACAGTTAATTCTAGAAAAGCACTTCAGGCTTCTCTGCTTAATCATATTTAATATATAAAAAATCTATTCTGTAGCTAAGGAAATTCCTGTCAATAGAAAGAGTTAATATATACCAGGCCTGTCATTGCTTACGATAAAAAAGAACAAGGAGCTGGCGTTTGGTGAGTCACTGGTATCTGCCTCACATGGGGTGCTTGTCCTGAATTAGCTCACTTAGTCCTTATACAACCCTAAGAGATAGAGACTATTATGGTGTCCATTTTCTAAATGAGGAAACAGGCTTCTGGAATTTAAAAATGTTTTCCCAAGGTCAAAAAACTAGTAAGTGGAAGAGCTAGAACTTGAACTTGAGTTCATCCTCCTCCAAAACTCTTGCTCTTGAGAGTTGGCCTGAAGTTTCTGCAAAGTTACCATGTACTTGATAGTGTTCATATGTGTTTAAAAGATTTCAGATATTAAGAATGTGCTGGAATAAAATTTAACCTTGTCACAAAATCCTTTAAAATTAGGCAAACATGAATGAAAGGCTTCACCAGTTGTAAATAGTGTGATCTTGAGAAATGTACTCAAAACACTAAGCTACGGTTTTCTTATTTGTATTAAGCTCACAGAATTATTAAACAATAAATGAGGTTATGCATGTCAAGTACGTAATAAGAACTCAACAATGGTGGCATTCTCCCTTTTAATCAACTTAGAAATTTTCAATACTTAAGATAATCAACTTCAAAAATAAACTGCCTTACATATATTTTTCCTCTTAAGGCAGGCAATTTCATAAACATCTATTAACACATTGACTGCCACACTAGGAAAAAAGATGTTTTCTTTGGGGCCACAGTGTTTTTCTGTGAAAATAGAATCAAAAGTTCAAATATAAGTTGATCCTTTCTTATTTAATGAAAAATTTTGTTATTGTTTTCTGTATGTGAGTTATCTGCAACTCATGCAGCACCAGAATCAATTTTTACACTGTACATGAGTTGTATGTGACTCACAACATAGATCAGCCTCCGTCAAGCAGTTTTCTAAGCTTCTCGCATAGAGCTCTCCATTATCCTCTCATTCCCCAAATCCATCAGTGCAGAATATACATTGACAGCCCTCTATGTTGACCGCCATGAAGCTTTTTTTTTTAAGATAGCCTCACTCTGTTGCCCTGGGTACAGTGCCAAGGCATCACAGCTCACAGCAACCTCAAACTCCTGGGCTCAGCGATCCTCTGCCTCAGCCTCCCGAGTAGCTGGGAGTACAGGTGCCCTGCCACCATGCCTGACTATTTTTTTAGAGGCAAGTTCTTGTTCTTCCTCAGGCTGGTCTCAAACTCCTGAGCTCAAGGAATCCATCTGCCTCGGCCTGCTACAGTGCTGGGATTACAGGTGAGACCCACTGTGCCTGGCACCAACATAAAACTCTAGTTTCTTTTTGGCAAAGTGTGTGCTAAGGAATGAGGCTCTTCCACATAGTGATGAAAATGGAAGAATCCTTAAGATTTAGAATTCCTGTTTTCTCCAATGCAAAACAGAACACTTTACAAACACCTGCTCTGGGGTGGACTATTCCCAGACATAAATTCATGCTGGCAACTACCATATGAACTCTTGAAAAGGAGCTAATTTTGAGAAAGAAGATCAAAAGATACCACACCAAGAGATAGCACTAGTGGGAAGAAAAGAGAAGTGTGTGGCAACAGGTGGGCAAGGGCTTAATTAAAGGCATTTCATCATCAGATGTCAAGCTGATAAATTATTGAAGTAATGAAGATTTATATGAACTCTTGGACAGAGAGGTCGAGAATGAGAACTTAACTCAGAATGGTAACTTAAATCAGATCCCGGAGGAATCCACTGTGCCAAGTTTAATCCAGCTCCTAAGCATGTGGTTGCCTGTTCAGCCCTGGAAAGGGGGACGAGATATGGAGACCAGGCCTTTTCCAAAGAGTGCTGCAGTGATCTATGGGTGTGATTAGAAACCACTATCTCATTCCTCAGGGTACCAAAATCCATTCCCAAGACCTGTTTACAGAAGAACATCAGTATTCTCTGGGCTCACACATCAGTTTGAAGGGAACTTTAAATAGCCCAAGCCAAAAGTATTCTTGGTAGTAACACAGCCTATGATAAACTTTGAAGTACAAATGAGAAGTGGAAATGAACATTAAACGTATGCCTTGACCAAAAACTCCATGAAAAATGAAATGTACAAGAAAAGTTGGATTCCTGCCATGACACCCATTACAGTGTAGACCAAGGCTCTGACCTCTCTTGTTATACTTACTGTGTTTTTGACACATTTAGTCAATTAAAATGGGCGAAGTGTAATTTGTTTTTCTTAAGTTTAATACAGCATGTCAATAGAAGTTAACCAAAATTTATAGTTGGAACACTAAAGCTGCCACATGCACTTAAACAAATGAACACAATTCATCATGGTTGAAATAAAGAGAACATCACGGGCATTTGACTTTATACTTCACAGAAGCGTGTTGCCAAATATAGGAAAGCAAGCTCCTTCTCACACTTCCAATGGAAAAGACATTTTAGTTCACGTTAAATATTGGTGAGAAAAACCTGGCAGGTATCCAGTCCTAAGCAGTGTTAATGTTGGCACTTCCACTGTGTACATTTTCTATAAATTGTTGTAGCGTTTATTTGACACGGAATACCCAAAGGATTGATGAGCAAAGAAAGGAAGATTTTTTTTTATTGTGCCATATTACCTTTTTCAGACATCTATACTAAGCTTTTCCATCTTCAAAGTCTAAACAAGTAGCCACCTGTATTCAATCGGTGCGAGATATTTTTCATGAAACTATAGCTTACCTTTTTATAAACCTATAAAAGCACACATTTTCCATTTTATTGGTCAGCAAAGCAGTGGTGGATTTAATAATAAAACTTATAAAATGCAGTTTCTTTATAAAGAGTTTAACTTTTTTGCTTGTTTAAAATGCCATGAGGGCATCCAAATTTATATCAGTTTCTGTCCCTATCACACAAAAACAAGTGGCTACCATTTTGTATATCTTTACATAAAAAATTATCTAGCACCCCTCAGACAATTTATATAGCAGCCTACAGGCCCCTAAACATTTAAAAGAAACAAGATATCACTAGGGGTAAAATTATCCGCTAAATCAAATACATGTATTTGAATTTGGCATCCATAATATATATGTCAATTACATGCAGCTACAGTAACCATGCACTTCAGATTTCTAAGAGCAGTTTAAAAATGTTTGTGCCTCCTTTTTTTATTAAAACATTTCCAGTTGTGACCACAAAATTAACATATACTGTTTATGTAAAAATATAACTGAGATATTTGAATGGACTTTAAAGTTAGGACTGGCACAAGTGATTCAAGCTATAATATTTTAAAATTAATGTGATAACATAAGGGAATAATCTTGTAAGATTTTATATTTCAAATAGGAAAAATTGATAATACATAGATTAATCTTTCTATTTGAAAATTACTTCATCTGACCCTACTGTCCTATCTAAGCACCTTACCCAAGACTGTTTTTTTTTTTCTGAGACAGAATCTCAAGCTGTCCCCCTGGATAGAGTGCTGTGGCATCACAGCTCACAGCAACCTCCAACTCCTGGGCTCAAGTGATTCTCCTGCCTCCGCCTCCCAAGTAGCTGGGACTACAGGCGCCCGCCACAACGCCCGGCCATTTTTTGGTTGCAGCTGTCATTGTCGTTTGGCGGGCCCGGGCTGGATTCGAACCCACCAGCTCAGGTGTACGTGGCTGGCACCTCAGCACGTTGAGCCACAGGCGCCGAGCCACCCAAGACTTTTGTACTTGGGAAGACAGGCTTAAATGTTCAACAGAATCAAAATCAGAGAGGATGTTTCTATACCAAATTATGGCACAATTATTTCTCTTAGTCTTTAGGTCAATTCGTCCATTTCAAACTAACAGGACCAGAACCATAGTCTCCTGAAATTTACTCTGAATAGACTCAGCGCCCATAGCACAGTGGTTATGGCACCAGCCACATACACTGAGACTAGCAGCTTCAAACCTGGCCTGGGCCAGCTGAACAACAATGATGACAACTTCAACAAAAAGTAGCTGGGCATTGTGGCGGGCTCTTGTAGTCCCAGCTACTTGGGAGGCTGAGGAAGGAGAATTGCTTAAGCCCAAGAGTTTGAGGTTGCTATGAGCTGTGACGCCATGGCACTCTACCGAGGGTGACAAAGTGAGAATCTGTCTCCAAAAAAGTAAAAAATTTACCCTATATAGACCCATATCAATCTGGAAGAGTTTGCAATCAACTGTATTCTAACCTGACTACCAAAAAGTTAAGATTAAAAGTAACCCAAGTATTTTTTAACATTACAAAAATAGACATATGTTTACTTTTAAAGTAATAAGTCTCGTAGGAAGCTGCTGCCTGGCAGTAGACGCCTACTATTTAATCACCTACTAGGTTAAACCAAAATAAAACATCCAGTTAATCAGGCTATTTAAGTTATGAAATGGCTTCTGAAAATAAAAACAGAAGTTAGCTGGTTATTTTATACCACAAAAATATTATACATAGGATTTTTTATTTTTCAAACAATTGAGGTAGCCTTTGGCAAACAAATTTATAGTGTAATATTTATCAGTGAAACTAAAAATGTCATGTATTTTTTTTTTTTTTGTAGAGACAGAGTCTCACTTTATCGCCCTCGGTAGAGTGCCGTGGCATCACATAGCTCCCAGCAACCTCCAACTCCTGGACTTAAGCGATTCTCTTGCCTCAGCCTCCCGAGTAGCTGGGACTACAGGCGCCCGCCACAATGCCTGGCTATTTTTCTGTTTTTGCAGTTCGGCCAAGGCCGGGTTTGAACCCGCCACCTGTGGTATATCGGGCTGGTGCCCTACTCATTGCGCCACAGGCACCACCCAAATGCATTTTTCATTTGTTTGTTTTTGCAGTTTTGGGCCAGGGCTGAGTTTGAACCTGCCACCACCGGCATACGGGGCTGGCATTCTACTCCTTTGAGCCACAGGCACCGCCTGTTTTAGATTTTTAATGCTATTTTTAGCCCAAAATTGCTGAATACAGGCTGCACACATGCACACACACATATATATTATGGTTTCATGAAGGTATTAAGCCAAACCTTCAGTCACTGAGATTGTGTGTGTTTATATACATATATGTGTGTGTGTGTGTGTATATACACGCACAATATACACATATATATGTATATTCTCACACAATCTCAGTGACTATAAAATGAAAAATTAAAGTAGCAAGGAGACTCTTGCTAGACATAGGGTGTTAGTAGAAATTAAAAGAGTGATACTACCTATTGTTGATAGAGGTATGAAAAGTTGATAGAGGTATCAAAAGATTGCTGAAAAAACTAGGAATTTGTGCAACTTTTTGAGAAAGCAACCTGGCAATATCTATTAAAATTTAAAATACATATACCCTTCAAATCAGCATCCCCATTACTGGAAATTGATCCCACAGAAATAAAACCCTAGTATACAAGGATAGTTAATGTAGTTTTTTAGGGCAGGGGCATAAAGTGGGGGTAGTGATAACGATTATTAGTAGGTAAAGGATGGAGTAAGTGGTGTTAAAAACCATGATGTCACATAACACACAGAATTTACAAAGAATAATTCCAACCTATAATCAGTTATTTTAGGAATTTCTGAAATATTCTATTAAATATAAAAGGTAAGAAGGAGGGGAATACATATGATTTTATTTTTCTAAAGCAAACAATACTGAAATATTTTGTATTTCTACAAATTGAAATGTTAGCGGCGCTAAGTGATTCTATATTTCAAGCAGCTGAGAGATGAAGAAGGGAAATAGAATAAAATAGGCTGAATTTAGGACAACTAAGAATTGAGAGTGGGAGAAGTGAGTCAGGGAACAAACAGCTGCTCCGTTGACACGTTGTTAACTGGCAATTTGATGCAGACACTATCCCGGTTACTGGGTAACTCCTGACCAGTCAGCAATGTGTTAAAATGCGTGTGATATACAGATTCAGCTACGTATGTGTTAAATACATACATATATGAATATAATTATATAACCGTGAATCAAGGGAAGCCAAGAGCCATACCACATTGGTAACACTGATACCTAGGGTTAGTCAGCTGGCAGGAGGAAAAGAGACAATGAGAATTGTACAACTTGCATTTTTAAAAAGTTTTCACAGTGGCCGGGCACAGTGGCTCACATTTGTAATCCCAGCACTAAGGGAGGCTGAGGCAGGTGGATTGCCTGAGCTCAGGAGTTTGAGATCAGCCTGAACAAGAGCGAGACCCCATCGCTACTAAAAACAGAAAAACGACCTAGATGTGGTGGCCGGTGCCTGTAGTCGCAGCTACTCAGAAGGCTGAGGCAGGAGGATCACTCAAGATCAGGAGTTTGAGGTTGCTGTGAGTGTGGGTGAAATTGCAAGAGAACTCACTGAGGAGTAGACAGACAAAGCCATTGTCTTAAAACATTTATTTATATTGGAATTTATAACATATTTTTAGCAATTAGGAAATGCAGATTGTGAGACAAGACAAATAGAAGATTTGTCAAAGAGTACGTACACAGGAGACCACGATGCATATGAAGAGCCCCACAAGTCTGTTAAACACAACAGCACAAACTTTAGGTAAAAGAGACAAGAAATGTCTTACAAAGGCCCGGGCCTTCCCCCACAGAAAGCCCATACAAAGGTCTCTGAGGCTATTTTCTTCAGTGTTCCAATCATGAAAGGATGCTGGATATTATCAAAAGCTTTTTCTGCATCAGTTGAGAGAATCATATGATCTTTGTTTTTTATTTTATTTATGTGATGTATTATATTTATAGATTTACGGATGTTAAACCAACCTTGTAACCCTGGGAAATAACCAACTTTATCATGGTGTATAATTTTTTAATGTGTTGTTGAATTCTGTTGCTAGGATCTTATTGAATATTTTTACATCTTTTATGTTTACCTAAATGGAAGTAACTCAAGAATGGAAGAAAAAGTATCCAATGTACTCAATACCATTATGAAACCAATATATAATCACCTACACATTCATACAAATGATAAAACACAAGTATAGTCCGGAAAGAAGGAGGGCAGAGGAGGGTGAGGGAGGGAAGTGGGGAGGCTGGGAGGAGGGAGGGTGTTTGGTGGGACCTCACCTAATGTGCACAATACAATGGTACATTTCAAAACTATTAAGAATAGGCTTGGCACCTGTAGCACAGTGGTTATGGCACTAGCCACATACACCAAGGCTGGCAGGTTCAAGCCCAGCCCAGGCCAGCTAAACAACAACAACAGCAACAAAAAATAGCCGGGCATTGTGGCCAGCGCCTGTAGTCCCAGCTACTTAGGAGGCCGAGGCAAGAGAATCACTTAAGCCTAAGAGCAGGGGTCCTCAAACTACGGCCCATGGGCCACATGTGCCCCACCGAGGACATTTATCTGGCCCACTGGGTGTTTTTGCCTCCACAGCCTGTCCTGCTTAGCAGCCAACTCTCCCTGGGCCCTCAGCGCGCATGTGTGGAATGTGCTCAGCACTCTCCACTCCCCTCCTTCTCTCTGTCTCTCCAGTCCCCCTCTCAGTCTCAGATGTGATCAGACGAGTCACGGGCTTGCCTTGCAGAGCCTGCTGCTGCCTGAGGACCGAGGTAAGAACAAGTTAGGAGGTCTATTTTTTTTTTTATTATTTTGCAGTTAGTAGGGCCTTTTTTTGCAGTTAAGAGGGCCTTTTTTTCCTGAAGTTAGGAGGTCTTTGTGCAGTGTGCATAGGAATTTGTTCATGTTTTTTTTTTTTTAAACTATAGTCTGGCCCTCCAATGGTCTGAGGGACAGTGAACTGGCCCCCTGTTTAAAATGTTTGAGGACCCCTGCCTAAGGGTTTGTGGTTGCTGTGAGCTGTGACGCCATGGCACTCTACCCAGAGTGACGTAGTGAGACTCTGTCTCAAAAAAAAACAAACAGGAAGAACTATTAAGAGCAAAGTAATAAGTGAAGTGTTATGTTAACCAGTTTGATGTAAGGATTTCACAGTATATATCAAATCAGCACATGTGCCCCATAAATGCATTAATGTACACAGTTATGGTTTAAATAAATAAATAAAGTTCAGCAGTCTCCAACTCCAAAACAAAATGAAAAACAAAGGTCTCTGAGGGCTAAATGAGCCTTACAAAATGTGCTGAGAATGGCACAGACATTGAACTCCTTGATAGAGAAGATGATCTCTTGGGGCTAGAGAAAAAAAAAAAAAAAAAAAAAACCATTTTCATTCTCCCCCACGATATGGGTCTGGCTCAGCTTATCTGCCTCACAGGGACCCAGAGACTTAATCACCTCCTGTAGAAACTATATACATGGTCAAAATGTGCTATTCGCTCTCACAGCCTGCTTCTAAACATTATTCTTTGTTACATTAGTCACATCCCAATTTTTTAGTTTAGAAATAACATGGAGTAAAATAAAAGTTGTTAAAAAACAACTGAACTAAAAAAGTTAAAGTGTAGCCAAGTTAAAATGATATAAAATGATAGACAATACAGTTTTTTTCCTTTCTACCCATAATTACTCATTAGTTGATTTAAATACAATACATGTAATAAAAACTGAATTAACCCAGAACACAGGGCCTTCACCGTTCCTCATATTAGTGACATTGGTCCCCGAGGCCCACTCTTTTTAAATCCTACTTTCTCTCTTTATTTTCTTTCATTCTCATTCTCCACCAAACTCTAGGCACACTCACCGATTGTATAAGAACTGGTCTCCTACATGGGAGGCTACAGCACTTTACCTGGGGCAATGGAATGAGATTCAAAAAGGAAAAAACATTTTAACAATAAAAGCAGCATAATTATATGACCATCTTTAGATAAAATCCTTGGGAAAAGGAGTTTATGTGTATATTCCTTAAAAAGTGCATGAAAGTCATCAAAATATTAATATTTCTCAATGTGCAGAAATTTCAGGTAATTATTTCATTTCTCTTTTATTGAATAATTTTTTTAAAAATAGAACCATTATTTTGTGTAAAATATACAATGAAAAGGCTATTCTAGAATGGGGGACCTACAACCTATAGAATCACAATTTTAATGTAGGTTTTTCCCTTCTTAAAATGTGTATGCATTTTCAGGCACCTTCTGTATATAAAATGACAAAGGGGAAATAACCAATTCAAGAGATAGTACTTTGAAAATCATGAGTCTACATTTCATAAAGTCTATGAAAATGGAAAAACCTAGCCAAGGGAGCCGGTTCCTTAGAATTGGGCAGGCTTGGTCCCTGTCTGTCCTGGTAACTATTTCCATTCTATGGCTGCTCTTAGCATTTACCATAAAACCAATCAGTATGTTCCAACCACACAAATGCATTATTCTTCAGCTCTGCACATTAGAAATCCAGCACCGATCTCAGTGAGCTAAAATCAAGGAGTCCACAGGCTGCTCTCTTTTCCAGAGCCACTGGAAAAGGAGTATTTCTTTTGCTCCTGTGTGGTGTTAGCAGAAATTCTTTCTGGGTGGCTGTCCTGTTTTCCCCTCAGCGGTCAGCGGAGGGTCCCACCAGCTTCTAGAGCCCATTCCTATTCCGTGGGCCCTGTCTCCATCTGCAAAGCCAGTAAGTGCCCGGTTGCAGGTCAAACCCCTCTCATGTTGCATCCCTCTGACCAGAAGGAAAACACCGTCTACTTTTATTTTTTTTTTTTATTTTTTAAATACATGTATTTTATTATTCTTCATTACACTATTTCCCCACCCCCACCCCTCCGTGGTAAGACAGAATTGATTTACAGAAAAGAATACAGAAAACACCAAAGCTCCTGGTAGTGGGAGAGATTTCAAGTAGGGAGAGAGAAGCTCTCTCCGTTCCTCTCCCGGTCTTTCCCC
>CAUYRH010123453.1:0-14400 GCA_963574655.1 Perodicticus potto
CCTCCCCTCCCCTCCCCTCCCCTCCCCTCTCCTTTCTTTCTTTCTTTCTTTTTCCTCACACTGTTGCCTTTGGTAGAGTACTGTGGAGTCACAGCTCACAGAAACCTCAAACTCTTGAGCTTAAGCGATCCTCTTGCCTTAGCCTCCCAGTAGCTGGGACTACAGGCACCTGTCACAACGCCTAGACCATTTTTTTGTTGTAGCTGTCATTGTTGCTCAGCTGGCCCAGGCTGGATTCAAACCTGCCAGCCTTAGTATATGTGGCCAGCACCATAACCTCTGTGCTATGGGTGCTGAGCCAAAACAGACCTATTTTCAAAAACTCAGCCTTGGTAAAGTAGTTAATAACTACTTTAGTCGAAATTAACCATCTTCCCCTTTCAATTTCTATTTACTAAATTCCTTTTATAATTTTTTTCCAAATCTCATCTCTTCTACCAAAAACAGTATTTTCTCGTCAGTCCCAACTACTCCAGAGGCTGAGGTGGAAGGACTGCTTATGGTCAGAGTTCAAGACTAGCCTGAACAAGAGACCTCCGTCTCTAACAAAAACAGAAAAATTAGCCAGGCCTGGTGACATATTAACTACAGCTACAGTTTCTCCGGACACTTTGAAAGAAGAATTGTATGAGCCCAGGAGTCTGAGGTTGCAGTGGGCTATCATGACACCACTGCACTCTAGCCTGGGCGACAGAGTAAGACCCTGCCTCAAATGAAAAAATAAAAAAATGCACCCTAAAAATTAGCCATTAACCCAGACGTCATGCAGGTAAGAAGCTAAGATAGCTACCTCTCCTTCTGACAATGATATCAAATAAGGCTGAGACTACCGTTTGGAAGAAAAATGAAACAGAGAGTAAGTGGGAAGTCTGTGTACATACAAGAGAACTGTTAACAGCTTGACATTTTATTTTAGGATTCCTTGAGTTGTAATTATACTCAAAGAAATCTGAGTATCACAACCTAAAATGTTCTAACATTCCATTCAATAAAATATCCCATATTAATTAGGTACTTTCAATAATAAAAGTATTCACAATCACTTAAAATGAAAAGTAAACTGTGCTCTCTCTGCATAAAAATAGCATGCATAATTTCTCAAGCAAATCACTCCTAGATAACAAATTTCAAGAAACAAGAACCATTACATGTGATAGAGAAGTTGTTCTTTTCTTAAAAGAACGCCATTGCTCAGTTATGTTTTCCTCTTCCAAAAACTTATATTGTCACATATGGTATAATCTGTAGTACCTAAAGATGAGATGTTTCACTCTGAAAACTAGAATTATAATAAATGAAGACCAATTTACTATATTATCCTTAACATAATCAATTCCCCAAAATGGTGAATTTGGACATTAAAATCTAAACTCTAAAGAAATATATAATTTCTTCTATACTCACACATCCACAAGTAGTACATAAGCTTTACTGTCTTTTGGAATTCTATAGGAATGTCTACTGAAAAATCTTGATAGAAACAAGGTCCCACAGGAAAATTTCCAGGAAGAGGTGGCCAATTATTTTTTCTACCTGTAAATTTAAAAAAAAAACAAAAAACAAAAATTATATTACAACAAATACATTCATTCTGATTTTTGGTTTCATAATAAAGAAAAACCCTATCTATTATTTTAACAGCTAGTATAAAAAATGTAATACTGTATCTCTATATTCCTAGAACTCTGAAAGCCAAGCTTTATATTTTTAAATTTTTTCTAAGAATATCATTTTAGAAAACATTAGATGGCAAAAATTTTCCAGTTATCATATCCTATCATGTTTAGCAAGAACTAAACATGCACAGAAAAAAAAACAAACAAAGCTCCAGAGGAACATAGCCCTGTGATTCTGCCCTAAAAACAAATTTAGTTCTAAGTCCCAACAGTCTGCCTGTTAAGGAAAAGTCATCTAGTTTTTAAACTTTAATTTCTTCCTCAACATCTTAAATCTTTAAAAATAATTCTGCTATTATTCCTAACCCATGAGGAGAGAGAAAATTAGCTTCTAAATTCTTCAAGTTTTTGCTAACTCCATGAAGAAACACAAGATTAAACCAATACCAAAGAATCAAATTTGGAAATCTCAAAGTCTGGAAAAAATAATACCCAAAAGACGTATGTGAGAAAACCATAAAACTAAGAAAACATAAAATAGTCATGAGAAATTATGAATCTTCCAAAACCTAGAGAAAAATAAATTCAATCTGTGAAGGAAGAAAATTTGCCTAAATAAAGAAATTAGATTGAAAATAAGACCTGGGAAATAACAGGCAAAATTAAATATAAAACAGTAAGTCAGACTATAAACAGCACCCGAAGGCCATACATGAGTATTAGATGTTATAACCCACAACTCTTTTTTTTTTTTTTTTTTTTGAGACAGAGTTTCACTTTGTCACCCTCAGTAGAGTGTCATGGGGTCACAGCTCACAGTAACCTCAAACTCTTGGGCTCAAGTGATCCTCTTGCCTCAGCCTCCAAAGTAGCTGGAACTACAGCTGCCTGCCACATACCTGGCTATTTTTAGAGATGGGGTCTCAGTCTTGCTCAGACTGGTCTCAAACCTGTGAGCTCAGGCAACCACCTGCCTCAGCCTCCCAGAGTACTAGGATTACAGGCGTGAGCCACCACACCCAGCCTATAACCCATAACTTTTGATCAGTTTTACATACTTTTTATAGACAAGAATTTTCAAAGTGGGAAAAGCATGACTTATTTCATATGCTCCCCGATGTGCCTCCTCTGTTGTATTTATCACACTGTTCAAATTCCATATAGTTCATACGTTTCTTGCACCAGTCTCAAAATACCTAACAAGCAGTGGAGAACAGTAGAGAACAGAGGCTGTGGAACCAGAACTGCCTGCCACTTATTGGCTAGGTGGCATTCAGCAACTTGATCTCTCCGACCCTTAGTTTCTAAATCTGTAAAATGAGAACAACTCTACTACCCTCCACGAGATTGTAATCAGGATCAAGTAGGAGTTAAAAGGTGAAAAGTACTGGGTGGCGCCTTTGGCTCAAAGGAGTAGGGCGCTGGCCCCATATACCGGAGGTGGTGGGTTCAAACCCAGCCCTGGCCAAAAACTGCAAAAAAAAAAAAAAAAAAGGTGAAAAGTACTAAGATGTCCTGACATACTGCAAATCTATCAGTTTACCACTCTTTATCACTACCTTTACTAAAACATCTCTCACAATACACAAAAACAATTTTGTATTAGTCAGTGCTAAAGAAATAGGACCAATTTTGTTTACAGCTATTTCAAAAACAATGATCCCAAGTAAACCTTTAGTTTCTCCTTGTATTGATGCTGCAAGCAAGAAAATGACCCAGGATAAACATATTCTCATGAGGCCTTAGACTTACACATCTAAGATAAGAAAGGAATAGTTCTATATTACTGTTGTTCTAGCTTTGCCTTCCACCCTTATCCCAGACACCCTAACCAATGCCTTATCTAGCTCTTAACTATGTTTTACCCAGAGATGCTAGTATTCCCCAAGAGACTCACTTGAAGTGATCTTTGGAAGTCATAGCCTGAATAGATTTTATAACTAACAATACAGCACATATTTCTTTGGCATCATATAAACACCTTAGGCTTCCAAATGTTACCACAAACATATTATTCTAACATGGTCTGAAAATATGATAAACTTGGACAGACAACGGTAGACGAAGAGAAACTGGTCAGAATAAATCAGATGAGTCAAATGTAGGGCACACTCAAATGTACTCACAAAGATTCCATAGAACCAATGAGGACCCAAGAGCAGAACCAAAGGCTCCTGGCCTTAGAATAAGACAAAATTATCACATTCATTTTCTGCATGATGATGCTAACACTGTTCAAATCTATCAAAAGACTATGCAAATCAGCCAAGATCAGAGAGCTACATAGTATCAACTACACAATCTGCTGTGTCCGATCTCTTTGTAGAACAAGAAAACAGGGCAGGCTTTTATCCACAAACCAAACAACTATGAAGCTAGTACAGATATAATTTAAAGTGTTTATAAGTTATTTTTATCTCAAATTCCTTTGAATACTACCATGTTGACTGAGGTTTTGCATTTCTCGTTCTCGACGATCTAATTCTGCAGCTTTTCTTTCTAGTTCTTCCTGGCGCTTAAGAAGTTCAGCTTGGGCCAAGGCATGTTCCTAAACAAAAAACAGCAACACATGAATACTCTGTCAGAAGTATAAAAATATTTTAACATTTATATATAAGTATAAAATAACTTAACATTTATATGCTATCTCCTACTTCTCTACTATGGTAGAATCCTAATTCCAACTGTACTTCCAAAATAGAAGGATTCATTGGAGATCACAATTTCATAAAATTTTATGAGGATATTTAGCCCATTTTAGTATTTTGGTTATTAAAACCCTTAATAGAAATGTTGGACCCATAAGGATAGACAAAACCCCTTAGTACAGTGATTCTCAACCTTCCAAATGCCGTGAGCCTTTAATACAGTTCCTGTGGATCATGACCCACAGGTTGAGAACCGCTGCCTTAGTAAGAGCAGTCAGAGTTCTAAGGTAATCTAGAAAATGAAATTCAGGTGACCTCTGTGCCAAAATGAGTAAAGAACAGGGGCAATGAGAACAGCTGAGGAAAACAGACAGAAAAAAGGGAAATGAATTGGCCCTTATAAGTTGGGCTAAATGAGCTTATAAGGTTTCCCATGTAAAATATCGTAAATGTTATACAAAAAAGGGATGAAAAAAAGAATATGACTAAGAAATTCTGCTTTTTTACTCCATTTGCCCTTATACAACACCAGACATCTTATTCATCTTTTTTCTCAGATTTTGCCATCTTCCACCTCCTAACACTGTCACTATCTATTGCTTAGCCATTATAACTCTTCCAAGAATACATATTACTC
The DNA here is from genome assembly GCA_963574655.1 of Perodicticus potto. Lineage (NCBI taxonomy): Eukaryota > Metazoa > Chordata > Mammalia > Primates > Lorisidae > Perodicticus > Perodicticus potto. The sequence goes on from CAUYRH010123453.1 coordinate 4,902, forward strand.
TATAAATGTTACTATAATGGTATCTTGCATTAGAAAATGAGACCAAAGGATGGGTGCCAGTGGCTCACACCTATAATCCTAGCACTGTGGAAGGCCAAGGCAGGATCACTTGAATTCAGGAGTTTGAGACCAGCCTAACCAAGAGTGAGACCCCGTTTCTACTAAAAAATCAGCCAGGAGTTGTGGCAGGCACCCACAGTCTCAGCTACTTGAGAGGGTGAGGCAGGAGGATCATTTGAACCTACGAGTTTGGGGTTGCTATGAGCTGGGATGATGCCACGGCACTCTAGCCTGGGAAACAGAGTGAGACTCTGCCTTAAAAAGGGGTGGGGGGAGAAGATTTTGCTCTGAAAGCAAATGTTACTAATATTGAAATTTCCAACATAAATTTACACAGCCCACAAAAACTAACCTTTGCAATCTGTGTATAAGCTGGATGTTCCTCTGTTGGTTTCATTATTGCTGGTTGTGTATTGGGTACATTAGGCATCTTCACACTGCTGGGTGGAGGCTAGGGAAATTAAGAAAAAGACAAATTACATGACATAAGAAACACCTTCAAGTTCTTTCAAAAGGTATAATACTAATAAAATGCAAAATCCCAAGGTCTGCGCCTCTTCATCCCTGCCCTCTCACTTGACCAAGTATATGGCAAACAGTGGCTCAAGTTCTCCAACTTCATTTTCTCAAACTCACTTCTCAACTGTACAACCTGGCTGCTACTTTTATAACCGCATCAGACCAATCTGGCTCAATTTTTATGTAAAAAAGTTTTGAGTTATTTTTCAGTTGCCATGTTTATAAGAAAGAAAAAAGCTGCAAAAGAAAAGTTCAAGGATCAGAAGAACTATTAAAGCCTAAAGAGACTACCAAGGTAGCAGGATTTGATCTAACACAGCTAACAGTAGACCTGAAAAGGCGGCCAGGCATAACCAAAAATACAACTGAAGTACAGATGATTCTAAAATCCATAAGGAAAAGTCAAGGACCTAGAAGTAGCCAAGCACTTTCAAAGAAAAATAAGATAGAGAAACATATCATATTAAGACTTATTATTGGGCTATAGTTACAAGAACATGTCATAGATGCAGGAGAGAGAACTAGATCAATAAACCGAAGACTCAGAGAAAAACTCACACAAATAGAGGTGGCTCTAAAAAATAGTGAAAAATAAATTCCCGGTGATTAATGACCTAAAAGTAAAAAAGCAAGACTTAAACACTTCTAGGAAAAAATAAAGGTGAATCTTTATGAACTCAGGGTAAGAATTTCTTGCATGTAAAATTCTAAAAATCTTGTGTTTTGTTTATGATGTATACCAAGTACCTAAACCAGCACCTAAAATATAGTAGATGCTCAAAAAGCCCTTGTCAAATTAATTAAGATTAGGAAATTCAGAAACCATATAAGAAAAGACTGACAAATTCAATTGTCTTGAACTTAATACAACAGTAAAAAATGAAGTCAGAGACTAGGAAAACCAGTTATAATGCACAAACATAATCTGGAATGTATAAAGAATTGTTATAAATACATAAACATACAAACTATTAATAGAAAATGGGCAATCGATCTGAAGAAGCAATAAAGAGAAACAGGGATGGCCAAGAAACACAAGAAAATATGTTAAACCTCACTAATAATCAAGAAATACAAAAGCAATGATATGCCATTACAAAACATGAAATAGAAAAATGTAAACTCTGACAACATCAAAATGTGGAACCATCAAATAGACACAATGATGGTGTATGTCAAAATTAAAGCATTAACCAAGATAGCACTTCAAGGCAGAGGAAACAAAGTATTATAAATAAATAGTGCTGCAACAATTATTTAAATTTTCTTTTGGGAGGGAATAAAATCCTTGTATCTCAACAGAATTCCAAATAGATTAAAATAATGTAAAAAAACATGTAAAACTACTATACATGTAAAGACACTAAAATATAGACTATAGTATAGTACATACACTATAGATGAGGAGCTGATGCTGAGGTAGAGAAAAGCCATCCTAAACATTCAGAACAGATGAGGGGAGGGAAATCATAAGGAAAAGGTAATATATTTAACTACATAAAAATTTAGAAGACAAATATTCATAAATAAGGATTAATGGCAAAGTCTAAATAATATGCAGTACCTAACAGTTAATATGTTTCATTGTGTACAACAAAAAATGGATGACCATGTTATCAGAAAAAATGCAGGCTCGGCGCCTGTAGCTCAAGCGGCTAAGGCACCAGCCAAATACATCAGAGCTCGCGGGTTCGAATCCAGCCCAGGCCCGCCAAACAACAATGACAGCTGCAATCAAAAAATTGTCGGGTGTTGTGGCAGGTGCCTGTAGTCCCAACTACTTGGGAGGCGGAGGCAGGAGAATTGCTTGAGCCCAGGAGTTGGAGGTTGCTGTTAGCTGTGATGTCATGGCACTCTATCCAGCTTGAGGCTGTATCTCAGAAAAAAAAGAAAAAAAGAACAAAAAAATGCATTTTAAAAAACCCTTAACAGCTTGGAAAATACAAAAGGAAAATGAACATATTAAAAAAATTTAACAGGCTGGGCACAGTGACTCACGCTGTTATCCTAGCACTCTAGGAGGCCGAGGCAGGTGGATTGCTTGAGTTCAGGAGTTCTGAGACCAGCCCGAGCAAGAGCAAGACCCATCTCTAAAAACAGCTGAGTATTGTGACACATCTATAGTCTTGGCTACTTGGAAAGCTGAGGCAAGAGGATTGCCTGAACCCAAGAGTTTGAGGTTGCTGTGAGCTATGGTGCTACAGCACTCTACCAAGGACAACCAAGTGAGACTCTTTCTGGGGGAAAAAAAAAATTAACCCCATTTATAATTAAATAAATGCAAATTTCACCTAATTATTTTAAAAATGATTATTACACAAGGATTACTACCAGACTTTAAAAAGATGTAGTACCCGGATGGTGAATAAAGTCCTTCCTCTTATTAAAATAAAATAAAATAAAATAAAAAATAAAATAAAATAAAATAAAAAGATGTAGTAAAATGGATATTCTCACATGCTGATGGGGGAGTATAAACTAGTACATATTCTGGAGCACCATTTGTCATTATGTATCAAGAGTCATATATGTATTCATACCTCATATCCCATGTATACCCAGTCTTTAAAAAGTTAATAATCAAGATATTTACAAATGAATATATACCAAAAATGCGCACAGGTTACAAATAACCCAAGTGTCTAAAAACAGGGAAATGATTAGATACACTGTGAGACATTTATAGGAGAGTATATTATCTAGCTATTTAAAAGTTTTTTTAAGAATATTTAATAAAATGGCTCAGCGCCTGTGGCTCAACGGGCTAAGGTGCCAGCCACGTACACCTGAGCTGGCAGGTTCGAACCAGCCCGGGGCCCGCCAAACAACAAGGACAGCTGCAACCCCAAAATGGCCAGGCGTTGTGGCGGGTGCCTGTAGTCCCAGCTACTTGTGAGGCAGAGGCAAGAGATTCGCTTGAGCCCAGGAATTAGAGGTTGCTGTGATGCCACAGCACTCTATCCAGGGTCATAGCTTGAGGCTCTGTTTCAAAAAAAAAAAAAAAAAAAAAGAATATTTAATAAAATGGGAAAGCTTAGACTAATAATAAAATCAAACGATAAAACAAAGGCATATATACAGTATAATCCCAATTTTATAGTTAAAAATACGATGAAAATAGACTCAGTGCCTGTAGCATAGTGGTTACGGTGCCAGCCACATACACCAAGGCTGGCGGGTTCAAACCCGGCCTAGGCCTGCTAAACAACAATGACAATTGCAACAAAAAATAGTCGGGTGTTGTGGCGGGCGTCTGTAGTCCCACCTGCTTGGGAGGCTGAGGCAAGAGAATCGCTTAAGCCCAAGAGTTTGAGGTTGCTGTGAGCTCTGACACCACAGCGCTCTACTGAAGGTGACATGGTAGAACTCTGTCTCAGAAAAAAAAAAAGAAAAAAGAAAAGAAAAACATGATGAAAATATATCAAAGTGTTAATAGTGTTCATTTCTAGAAAATGAGATTAAGAACATTTTCTTGTATTTTTTATCTCCATCATCATCTTCTGTTATCAAAAGAATCATAAACACTCTGTTCCAACTGCCTGTTCCCACAACCCAATTAATAGGCAGAAAAACTGAAGCTAATCAGTCCTAACTGTCCTCCAATTAAAAAGGCATGGTCCTGAAGTCCCACACCCAGGCTGAACTGTAGTGGTGAAATCACAGCTCAATGCAGCCTTGAACTCCTAGGCTCTAATGATCTTCCTGCCTTAGACTCCCCAAGTAGTTGGGACTACAAATGTGTGCTACTGCTACCACACTCAACTAATTTTTCTTATTTATATTTAGAAACAGGGTTTCACTACATTGCCCAAGCTGATCTCAAACTCCTGGCCTCAAGTGATCCTCCCACTTCAGCCTCCCAAGTTACTGGAATTATAAGCTTGACCCACTGCACTGATCAAGTCACACTATATTGATTTAAAAAGCAGCAAATGGCTCGGCGCCTGTGGCTCAATGGGCTAAGGCGCCAGGCACGTACACCTGAGCTGGTGGGTTCAAATCCAGCCCGGGCCCGCCAAACAACAACGACAGCTGCAACCAAAAAATGGTCGGGTGTTGTGGCAGGCGCCTGTAGTCCCAGCTACTTGGGAGGCAGAGGCAACTCGCTTGAGCCTTGGAATGTGAGGTTGCTGTGAGCTGTAATGCCATGGCACTCTCTCCAGGGTGACAGCTTGAGGCTCTGTCTCAAAAAAATAAAAAAAAATAAAAAGCAGCAACTACAAAACAATGACCAAATAAAATGTGTGGCAAAGTTAGGTTGGCAGTACACTTCAAGAACATGCTAAAGAAATCACCCAAGCATTTACCCATTTAAAACCTTACTATAAAGGCTTTAGATACCAAGTGAAGTGCTAAGTACAAAAAATTGGAACATAAGGAAGAAAGTAGGGCTAGAGCTAGTAATTTGATATATTTAAGCTCATAATTGGTTGTGGTATACCAAAAATGCTGGAGAAACAAATCTCAATACAGTGGTTCTCAACCTTCCTAATGCTGCAACCCTTTAATACAGTTCCTATGGGTAGCGACCCATAGATTGAGAACCGCTGCTCTAATAGCAATAATACCATAGCTATTATCTTAATAACTTCTTTTTCTTTTTTCTTTTTTTTTTGAGACAGAGCCTCAAGCTGTCACCCTGGATACAGTGCCGTAGCATCACAGCTCACAGCAACCTCCAATTCCTGGGCTCAAGCGAGTCTCTTGCCTCCGCCTCCCAAGTAGCTGGGACTATAAGCGCCCGCCACAACACCCGGCCATTTTTTGGTTGCAGCCGTCATTGTTGTTTGGCGGGCCCAAACCCGCCAGCTCAGGTGTATATGGCTGGCGCCTTAGCCCACTGAGCCACAGGCACCGAGCCATAACTTCTTCACATTCATAGATGTTAATTCATTCTCTATCCAAGTATGAGACCCAGTATTTTTTTCAGCCACAACATACTGGATTAGCCACCTCAACCCAAGTATAGCTCTGGTGGAAGACTTTATCATTATTATTAAAGACCTACTTTAATAAGAGTTTCTAGTTATTTTCTAATTTTTCACTACTACATAAATAAGTAAAAATATTTTATACATAATTTATATGAACAAACCACTTAAGACTTCGATTTCTAGTAACACAGCAGACCACAAGGCTATAGCGACTCCCCTAGCATATAATACCTAAAAATGCTGGATCAAATATTATTTAAGTAATATTGTAAATACATGGCTAAACTGACAAGAAATCTTAGGAACCCATAAAGTATGAAAAACTATAAATTCAAAGAACAGCCTTGATGCCACACCATTCATCATATCATCAGTGATCTGTCTCCACAAATCAAAGCTTGGGAACTAGTGCAATGTCAGAGTTCCATCTGAGATCTCTGCATGAAGCTGAGGTCCCTAAAAGGCAACATTCTCAGATGAGTGAGGGAAAAAAGCAACTTCACAGAAAAACAGGTGGGAATAACTGTGTGTCTTGCCCTTGACTCTGGAAATAAAAAAAAGAAACTCTTCACTGAGAATTCCTAATCATAAACCTACCAACTTGCAGACTTGGGGCCAGAAATTCACACTACACACATAAAGAAGATAATCCAAGCTCCAGTTTTCATTACAGGAATCTCAGGCTGGTAGTGACTTTAGGCACCTGGCAAAAGCAGAGGAATACCCTTTAAAACCAGACTTCAAAGAATTACCACAGATAAGCTTCTAAGTAACTTTGGCTCATGATTTAAACATACAAGAAAGCCTCTGAAGACTGAGGAGGGTGGACTGCCTGAGCTCAGGAGTTCAAGACCAGTCTGAGCAAAAGCGAGACCCTGTCTCTAAAAACAGCCGGACACTGTGGCAGGCGCCTGTAATCACAGTTACTTGGGAGGCTGAGGTAAGAGGATCACTTGAGCCCAAGGTAGCTGTGAGTTATGACGCCACAGCACTCTACCAAGGGCAAAAAAGTAAAACTCTGTCTCAAAAAAAAAAAAAAAGAGTTGTGGGTTATAACATCTAATATGCGCGATGGCCTTCAGGTGCTGTTTATAGTCTGACTTATTGTTTTATGTGTAATTTTGAGCTATGACGTCCACGGCACTCTACTAAGGGCATCAAAGTAAGACTCTGTCTCAGAAAAAAATACACACACACACACACACCACCATGATCAAGGGCCCACAGACATAACAAAGTACAGAATAAGACCTGAATATATTAGAATTATAAGATATAAAAGGGGTATGTTTAATAAATGAGAGTGGTAAGAATTTGACTCAGCAACAAGAGACTATTAAATCTGACCAAACAACTTCTTTTTTCTTTTCTTTTTTTTTGAGACAGAGCCTCAAGCTGTCACCCTGGGTAGAGTGCCATGCCATCACAGCTCACAGCAACCTCCAATTCCTGGGCTCAAGCGATTCTCCTGCCTCTGCCTCCTAAGTTACCTGGAACTATAGGCACCCGCCACAACACCTGGCTATGTTTTGGTTGTAGCCATCATTGTTGTTTGGCGGGCCCGGGCTGGATTCGAACCCATCAGCTCAGGTGTATGTGGCTGGGGCCTTAGCCACTTGAGCCACAGGTGCTGAGCTCAAACAACTTCTTAAAACAATACCAATGGAACTTTTAGAAATGAAAGCTATACTAATGAAAACAAATTTAATAGACAAGTTAAAAGACAAAGAAATAATTAGAGATATAGGACTGGGTCTAAAAACTACAGTTTTCTGTATAGCAAAGCACACGGAGACCAAAAAGTGGAAAATATGAAAAAATTATGATACATGATTTTAGAGTAAGGTGTCACATCCAACTAAGAGGTCCAGAGGAAGAGAACAAAGGATAAGGGCATCAATCAAACAGAACATGCTGTTTTTTAAATTAACCCCTAGATACAGCCCAGTGAGACAGCAAACCTTAGAACAGGAAAAAAACAACACCACAATTCCTACATAAAGGAAGAGCTGGCTTTTAGTAACAGTGGAAGATCAAGTAGAATGTGCTCAGCTACTAGAAGAAAATAACTGTCAATGCAGCATTCTAAACCCAGTCAGATTAGCTTTTGAGAATTGAGGAGAAATAATAAGTACTAAAAAAATTATTACCAACAGACTCTCACTAAAGGAGGGAAGGAAAATTTGAGGTGCAAAAAAGGAACACCTCTCTGCCTCAATGGACACTTCCTAGTACACTAAACTATGAAGCCCATGGTACACTGAGTTTCATCTTCATTTTACACTGATAAAAACTCCAAAGGAAACCCAAGCTATCCATAGGGAAAAAGAAAACATTCTAGTACAACCAAATGTACTAAATAAGCTAAGCTCTTGTCCTCCTGACAACCTGGAATTATGTCTACCATTTCTTTGGCTGTACTTGGGGAAAAACTGGAAGTATGGAGAAAAGCAGAGGGTACAAGTTGGAGACAAAGAACAAAAATGAAAAAGGCCACGAAGAGAATAAAGAGAGTTCATTCCAGAGGCGGAATCGAAAACAAAGTCTGGCTGAGCAAGGCTATATATACATCCTTCTCCCGTGACAGAAGAAATTTCACAAATTAGCAATAGATTATATTTTTAAATATCTCTTAAAAAACTGAGAGGTTGTAGTTCTTTCCATATTTTAACATAAACTACCCTACTACATTTGCCTGCTCTATGTTGTTTTACAGAACTAAGTTAGGACCAAGCAATAAAAACTGCAGAAATACTTTGGCTCAAAGGAATTAAGAACATTATAACAATCAGTGGACAAACTGATCTATCATATAGTGAGTTTTCTACCATGAAAATTCCAAGAGTGACTCACTGTTAAATAAATGATTATTCAAGGTCTCCTCAAGGTATAAGAGGTTCATGAGTTTCTTTGCCACGCATAAACAAATTTATGTTCTCCTTCCAGGTTTTCTTGCATATTCTAAACATCTAGTCCAGAAAATTTCTCTTATTTTTTCCCAGCCCTTTCTCTTCCATCTGTGAGCCAAAAAAAGATACTAAGCATAGTCTAAACTCAAAAGAAATGATTCTAAATATTATGTATTCATGGAGCTCCTGCATCAGAAATCCTAGATGCTTACTGAAAAGCAGTCTGGGCCTCACTATGGACCTCAAAACCTCAGGAGTTAGGAAAATGAATTCGCATTTTTAACAAGCTATACTATTTTTAGCAAGTTCCCCAGGATGATTCTTAGACATCTTAAAATTTGAGAACTCCCCTTGAAGACAAAAAAGTTTATGGTTTCCCTAAACTACAGTTATATTCTTTGTTTCATTCTCTAATAAAATGAAGAAGACCCTAAACCTTTTTGCAACTTTTACTCACTTTTAATAGCCTCTGAGTCAGAACAGAAGAACTGATGGTGGCTATGCCTACTTAGCACAGATTCCCTTGCTATCTAAGGGTGATGAGAATAATACAGACTGATCTCAGAATGAGGACAAATAATTTTATTAGAATAGATTACCATTTTAAAATGGGCTTTAAAATAATTAAAATAATTAATAATTAATATAATTGTCTGGGGGAGAAGGTATATAATAGGAGGAAAACAGGAAACACCAAGGTAAGTGTTTCCAAATACTTAAAGGCACATAAAAACACAAGTGGGACCACACACATTCATTCATACACCCAAACACTCACTAACCAACTACACATATAGTACACAAACACATATAGGAATTGGGATACATTAACAAACAAAACAGACCGATATACCAACCTTCACAAAGCTTACCTCCTAGCAACAGAAGACAAAGAATACATATAATAAATACATTCTTCAGTATCTTAAAACGCAATAAATTTTTTTTTTTGAGACAGCCTCAAGCTGTCACCCTGGGTAGAGGGCTGTGGCATCACAGCTCACAGCAACCTCCAATTCCTGGGCTCAAGCGAGTCTCTTGCCTCCGCCTCCCAAGTAGCTGGGACTACAGGCGCCC
>CAUYRH010123454.1:0-31337 GCA_963574655.1 Perodicticus potto
GGAGAGGAACGGAGAGAGCTTCTCTCTCCCCACTTGAAATCTCTCCCTCTACCAGGAGCTTTGGTGTTTTCTTTATTCTTTTCTGTAAATCAATTCTGTCTTACCACGGAGGGGTGGGGGGGGGGAATAATGTAATGAAGAATAATAAAATACATGTATTTAAAAAAAATATACCTACTATAATTTTTGATAATGTTGCATTGAACTTAATGGTTATTTGAAAGAGTGATATTGTAAGTATTTAGTGTCCTGAAATGTGTACTTAAATATTATTTAAATCATATTTAATTTCACTTGCAGGGTTTTATAGCTCAGTGTAAATTTTTAAATAAATTTTGTTATTCATTTTCTTTTATTTCCTTTTTTAATGCTGTTGTAAATAGTATTCTTAAAAGTTTATTTTCTAGTTTTTTGTGGCCAATATAATAAAATAAACTGATTTCGGTATATTTAGCTTATATCTAGCAATTTTGTTAAATGCATGTTGTATATTCCAGTGCGTTTTCCACCTAATTATATCATCTATGAATGAAGACAGTTTTATTTCTTCCTTTTGCCTCTGGATGCTTTTTATTTCTTTTTCATATCTTATGCTCTACTGTAAGTTCTGGTACAATGTTAAACACAACTGAGAAAAAGTAAATTAGCTAATCTTGATTCTGATCAGAAGGAAAAAGCATTAACTTTTTCACATTTAACTATCATGTAACTTTAGAATTTTATAGAATAAGAAACTGCTTTCTATCTCAGTTTGAGAGGTTTTAGATTTTGTGACACATGCTTTCTCCTGTATCTATTGATATAATCATGTGGTACTTTTTAAAGTGTTAACATAGTATATATAAGTCAGGTTTTTTTTATAAAGAGAATCAATAGAATAGATATAAATATAGGAGACAATTTACTATGGGAATTGGCTCACATAAATATGGAGGCTGAGCAATCCCAGGGTATTCTGTCCACACTGGAGAGCCAGGGAAACTGCTGGCATCTCTCAACCCTCATCTGAGAACCTGGGGGCCTTGTGGCTCTCATTCCAGTCTGAAGACCTTAGAAATTGGCAGGTAGTGCAAGTTTCATAATAAAAAGCCAAAGGACCTGGAGTTCTGCTGTGTTCTTCTTTTAGTGTTTAGGTTTGTCAATTCAATGTCTTTTGCTTTAATTTATTTCTAATTGGATATCTGCTGTCATTCTTTATTTCAACGCATATCTTTTCTTTTGTTCTTTTTGAGATGTTAAAAACGCACCCTTATCACTAGATTTGAACTATTTGGTTATAATATGCTCTGTTGCCATTTGCTTCTTGATGACTGTGATATGTGTGAATTGAAATTTTGGATATGTGGATTTATATTTTTAGCACATTTGAAAAACAAAAGATTAATCACTATTACTTCAAATTCCTTTTTTCCTTTTGCCTATTTATTCTCTGTTTCAGTAGATGCAAATCATACATCTATTCAAGCACTTGAAGTTGTCCAAGGCCTCACTGGTGTTTTGGTCATTGTTCTTTGATTCCTTTTGTTTCTGTGTATCAGCTTGGAAAATTTATATTGCTATATGTTCAATATTATTTTTTTTTTTTTTTTTTTTTTACTGTTTAGACGTTTTAAGTAGCAGTAGATCTGTTCTCTTTCTAGGCCTGTTTATCTTCTACGGCAAGCCACTTCTGTGTATTCTACCCCATGCCTGATAAATCTTGAGGTATTCCATTATGTCTATTGGGAAAATAAACTGCTCTGACCCTATCTAAGCGATGACACTCTAATCTGAAAGTTTTTCTGATGAAGATTTCCATGGTAGTTTCTCTCCATTTCTTTTCAAAAGATGAGAAACACTGCTTTCATTAGTCAAATATTCTCACTTTGAATAAATACTCTAACCTGTATGCTGAAATAACTCAAGTGATTTCTCTTCATAATGAATTTTCTTTTGTGTAGGGAAAAATTATGAAGAGATTAAATGTGTTTTTAAAGCTCTTTTAAAGAATAAGAAGAGATTCAGTGAAGTAGAAGTGTTTAAACTAGTGATGCATAAATGAGTCAATGGCATGACATTTATTTCCTATAATATTTACTTTGTTAGGCAAAAATCTCACAGTTCTTATACTTTATATATTTCAAATATATGTAATCATGAGAATCTTTTAAGTAATGCAATTATGATGTCTCTCCTCAAATCAGTAACTGAGAGAGGAAGTGAAAATAATTTTTCTACTTTTTATTCAATATATCAATATTTACTACTCTATCCATGGCATGTGGCCAGTCAACTTTGCTCAAGCACTTGAAATATCTAGATGGTTATTATCTAACAAAGGAGGTCAATTAAATGATTTAAAAACTCCTTATAATAAGCAGGAATATGTCTGCCTAAAACTTCTGCTCCCTGGTATTACATCTAGCACCTGGACTGCTACGAACTCTAAACACTTTAACTTAAATAAATGGCCTATAAAATGTTTTAAACAAATTATTACAAATAATTCCTGTTGAAATAAGTAGTAAAGTGGCATTTTATGGGTAATTAAGACAAAGATAAACCATATATTAACAGGTCTTTAAGAAGTCAAATTATCTTGTTGTAATTGATATGATCTTTTATTTAGAAAAAACAAATTTAGATTCCTCCAAAAATCCACTAGAACTGATAGAGAAATTCAGAAGTTTCAATATACAAATTCAGTAACATTTCTATATGCCAACAACAAACAATTCTGGAAAAGGAACCAATTCAATTTATAATAACTACAAACAAAATAGAAAATACTTAAAAATAAACTTAGCCAGAGAAGTTAAAAATCTCTACAATTAAACTCCAAAACATTAATAAAAGAAATTGAAGAAGACACACAAAATGGCCGAGATAGGGAATCAATCTGAGTCCATCAATGGTTAAATTAGTAAAGAAAATATATTTGTTTGTTTTTTTGTCCCAAGATGGCTGATTAGAATCATTTCTTGCACATTTCATTCAATTAGAAAAAGAAAAATGGTATGTATGCAATCACCTTTTAAATATATTATCCAAGAAGGAATGTAGGAATTCAACAGAATGATAAAAGGAAACTCCAAATGGGAGAAGCAAAAGGACAACTGGTGGCTCCTGCAGCTGGAACAGCTGAAAACTGAGATTGAATCCCCAGTAAGAGAGAATATGAGTTAGTCTCTTACTGTGGTCCCTTTCCCACTGGGGAATCGCACAATCCAGGCCATAGGGGAGCACCTTGACCCTTCATATCCCTGAGTCTAACTTAGGGAATGGCCAGGAAACTGTGAGAAGGAACTTCTTCCAGAAACATTGCATACACTCCCTCAGATACAGGCGTCTATAATAAAATACCATTCTCAGTCCCAGCTCTCAACAAGCTGTGTGTGGTTCTGCAGTTTAGGAAGAGTACTAGCATTTCATGTTAGAGAGACTTGGACTGGGACTTGGAGAACAAGGGTTTGAGCAGGGGAGTGGCTCCTGCAACCTGAACTGAGAAATAAGTCTGGCGTGGACTCCAGTCGCTAACCCTGGAGCTGAAACCCCTCAAGGGACCTTAGCAAGAGAAGAGCTACTGACTGAATAGTCAAATCAGATGCCACACTTGGGAAAGGGGAGGAAGCCTCAGAGGAACTGAGCATGAGCATGAAGCAAGTACACCTGCCCCCAGCAATAGCTGCTGCAGCTGTTGGGACCACCCCTCCTTCCCAGTGCAAAGGCCTTAGTGCAACAGCCCAGGTCTCCCCTTTCCCAGGCAGAAAGCCGGGGTCCTGAGGACTTCCCTGCCACCAGTATTAGGGCTGATGTATTAACCTGCCATCGGGAAGCCTGAGCACACGCTACCTTATTCAGCTCTGTCATAATACTCAGAACACAGGATCCAAGCACGCAGGGGAGGGTTCCACAACCCAACCACCTACCTGGGACAGTCTTCTTCCAGGGAATAGAGATCAGACATAAATCCTATAGCTACTACCACAGTGGCCACAGGAGGCTCTGACCTGCAAGCACAACCTCCGGGCCTGGTGGCTAGCCTGCATAGACCACCAGAAACTCCTAACATGAGAGCACAAGGCTGAGGAAAGAAAAAAGCTTCTCATGACCACTGCTGTTCCAAGTGCCCACACCACCCTGGGTGTCCAAAATTTGAGGACATGCCCAGGCAGAGCATAGCATAAAGTATCTTTTGTGGACTTGGATTTCTCAATAGAAGGGGTTGAGAACTTCACATTTAAAGGGAAAAAATAGGTACTCACACACACACACACAAAAGCGGGGGAGGAAGGAGTGAAAGATGTGAAAAGTAAGGGAATTTGTGGTGTTCTTGTGAAGTTCTGTCTGGATTTGGGCAGCTATCTGCATTCTCCATTCTGGGTATGCTCTTGGCTGAAAAATGACCTTCAAGGTAAGCCTAAATACATAAAGCTACGATGTATCCATAAAAGTTAAAATTTTAGAAAAAACAGCTAAAAAGCAAAAACATAAAGAAATATTTCAGGGTAAGGGACATAATGTTTCCATCTTTCTGTTCAGGGGTTTAGAAAAAATATATAAAAAGCCATAAAGAAAATGAATTAGTAAATCTGGATAAAGGACAAATAGAAATTCTTTATGACTTCTTCTCCTATGACAAGAAATAGGAATTCTTGTGACTTTTCTATAATTTTAAAATTTTATAAAAACAGAAAATAAATATGTTAAGAAAAATATTTTCACATATTAATCATATTTTGTTAAAATATCTCTTTTATAGAGATGCATAATGAACTACTTAGTGATGAACTGCAATATCTGACAATAAGTTTAAAATAATCAGTAAAGGTAAAATAAATATAGTAATTAAAAATGTGTTTTGGGATCTGGGTGCAGTGACTCACACTTGTAATCCTAGCACTTTGGGATGCTGAGGGGGCTGGATTACTTGAGCTCAAGAGTAAAGACCAGCCTAAGCAAGAACAAGTTGCCATCTCTACTACTAATAATGTTTTAAAAAATTAGCCAGGTGTTGTGGCAGGAGCCTGTAGTCCCAGCTATTCAGGAGGCTGAGGTAAGAGGATCTCTTGAGCCCAAGAGTTTAAGGTTGCTGTGAACTATGACACCACAGCACTCAACCCAGGATGATGGAGTGAGACTCTGTCTCAAAAACAAAACAAAACAAAATGTTTTTTGTTAAATAAAATTACTGGTTGACAGAAATTGCTTTCATAATAAATGAAAAGCTTTTTAATCCAAAAATATATCAAATAATTATACAAAGGGAGTTACATTTCAATAACTTATTTGAATAAAACACATATCCCACATTCCAATTTACTCAACATAACTGTTTCTTGTCAAAGAATATCACATGGAGTACATTTGAAATGTACAAATTACTAGAATGAGCTCTGATGTTTCTACTTTGCGTACATACATCAGTTGAAAAATATGGACAAATTGCATCTTCTATGAATTTCCAGTCTATTTTCCATGCATACTGTTTCCAGACATTACAAAATATTTTTTTTTGTTAGCCTTCGTTTTGTACTAAAGGGATTTTTTCTTTCTTAAACATTATTCCTAAATACAGATTAAGAGCAAAACAGCTAGAAGTCCATTTGGGTTAGAAAGTTTATATAGAAAATGGTACATAATAAACTAATGCATCTTAAATAATGACCCCTCACAACACTTTTCTACTTACTATCAGCCATTATCAAGTCTTCTCTACTTCCTTGGTGAGCAAGATTAACCTTTCCTGAATTACATTTTGTCTATAGTGCTTTACTTTCCCATTGTTATTTGCTGCTTATATAAAGTATTTTGTCTGTTATACTTTTCAATCTATGATATCATTTGGATATCATAGTTAGTATAGAAGTCATCAATTATTTTTAATTAAAGTTAAATTTTTTTTTTGATTTGTTGGCTTTTCATTTATTATCAGGTATTTTCCAAACGAATTAAAGTTATCAGTGAGGCACAGGTACAATTTTTAAATCTAGCTAATAAGTAGCAATAGGTTGTACTGTTACTCTTTTCTTTTTACTCTTATGTTTAAATTTTGTCAAAACATTTAAAAACATATGTGTCACTACTTTTCTAATCTCTCAAATATGGGTCTGGTAATTCTTGTTTATCTATTAGCGTATATATTAATTTTGTTTTGTTTTGGTTTGTTACAGCAATTGTGAAGAAAATGATTTTCCATAATGCCTTCTAACAGTTTATTACTAACATAAAGGAACTATAATAAAGTTTATATGTTCTTAAAATCCAGTGAATAAAACCGCTAACAAAAATAGTATAATCAAGCATGGAAGGGAACACAAGATACCTCTTAGAAAAATATAAACAGCTATAAAAAATTCTTAATTTTTAGCACAGACTTTCTACAAAGCAATTTGACAATATGGTATATTTAGAAAACTTAAAAAGTAATTCTAATATTGATAGGAATCACTCTTTTGGGGGAAAAATGGGAAATGAAATGCTAACATAATTTGAAATGTCTATCATTATATACAATGATATTGTTTATATTACTTTTGACCAAACTAATTTATATGGTGTATTATTATTTAGTCATTAAAATCAATTTCACTACTAATATTTAATATGCTAATTATTGCAGGACAAGTCCTCGGATGGCCTTAGTGATGCAGCTTTTCCTCCTTTTATCACCTATAGTTATGAAGAACTGCAGAATGTGCAATGTTCTGATAAAGAGGCACTAACCAGAGCAGCCCAGGCTTTATTTTGATCCCTTTTAGAACAGGATGTTCTGGAACACTTTAGCTCAGGGTATCAAGATGGTGCCATTATAAAACCCAGGGTGAAGTGTGCTTTCTGGGTTTTTCAGTTACTATACAACATGGGTATATAGATAGACAACTCCATCCATCATAGGCCAATATCATATTGAATGGAGAAAAACTGAAAGTATTTCCACTTAAAACTGGAACTAGACAAGAATTCCTATGATCACCAGTTATTCAACATAGTGCTGGAAGTCCTAGCCATTGCAATCAGCTAAGAGGAGATCAAGGCTATTCCAATGGGGACAAAGGAGGTCAAACCCTACCTGCTTGTGAATGACATGATCTTATAACAGGAACCCCCCCCCCCAATTCAACTACAAAGCTGATAGAAGTGATCAAGAAATATAGTAACGTATTGGGATAAAAAATCAATGTCCACAAATCGGTAGCCTTCATTTATGCCAATAACAGTTAAGTTGAGAATAAAATCCAAGACACAATATGTTTTATAATAGCTCCAAAGAAAATGAAATATCTGGGAATATGTCTAATGAAGTATGTGAAGGATCTCCATAAAGAGAACTGTGAAACCCTTAGAAAGCAAATAGCAGACAATGTTAACAAATGAAAGAACAAACCAGGCTCATGGCTGGCAAGAATCAACATTGTTAAAATATACATCCTAGCCAAAGCAATCTACAGATTTAATGCAATCCCCAACAAAACACTAATGTCCTACTTTAGAGAACTTGAAAAAATAGTTCTTCAATTCATATAGAACCAGAAAAAAACTCTGAATGGCCAATATAATTTTAAGAAATAAAATAAATCTGGACTCCTCATGTTACCAGACTTCAGGTTGTGCTACAAGTCTGTAGTGATCAAAACAACATGATATATAAAAACAACAACAACAACAACATGATACTGGCACAAAAATAGAGATATAGATCTATGGAATAATATAGAGAATCAAGAGATAAACCCAGCCACACATTGCCATTTGGTCTTTGATAAACCCAACAAAAACATGCACTGGGGAAAAGATTCCCTATTTATTTTTTAACTAAATTTTTATTAAATCATAACTGTATACATTTATAGGGTACAATGCGACGATTTGCTATACAATGTGTAATTCTTAAACTAACTAACAAAACCATCACCTCACTATTTAATAAATGGTTTGTGGAGAACTGGTTAGTCACATGTAGGAGACTGAAACTGGACCCACACCTCTCACCACTGCAAAAATTTACTCTCACTGTAGAAAAGATTTACATTTAGGACATGAAACAGGCTTGGTACCTGTAGCACAGTGGTTATAGAGCCAGCCACATACACCGAAGTTGGCAAA
This sequence comes from Perodicticus potto, assembly GCA_963574655.1. NCBI lineage: Eukaryota > Metazoa > Chordata > Mammalia > Primates > Lorisidae > Perodicticus > Perodicticus potto. The sequence continues at coordinate 8,086 of CAUYRH010123454.1, forward strand.
TTCAAACCTGGCCCCCAACCAGCTAGCCAACAATGACAACTGCAATATAAAAATAGTTGTGTGTTGTAGCAGGCATCTGTAGCCCCAGCTACTTGGGAGGGTGAGACGAGAGAATTGCTGAAGCCCAAGAGTTTGAGGTTGCTGTGAGCTGTGATGCTACAGCATTCTACCCAGGGCAACATAGTGAAATTCTGTCTCAAAAAAAAAAAAAATTATGAAGACCCCCTTACCAATTGTGGCAACACCAAAAATAAATAAATGGGACGTGACCTACCTAAAAAGCTTCTGCACAGCTAAGGGTACCACAATTAAAACAAATAGACAGCTTTCAGAATGGGGGAAAACATTTGTATGCTGTGAATCTGGCCAAGGGCTGATAACTAGAATCTATAGAGAATTCAAATTATTCAACAAGATAAGAGCAAACAATCCCTTTTATAAGAGGGAAAGAGGCTTGAACAGAAACTTCTCTGAAGATGACAGATGAATGGTCAACAAACACATGAAAAAATGCTCATTGTTCCCAATCATTAGAGAAATGCAAATCAAAACCACTCTGAGTTATCATCTATCCCTAGTGAGATTAGCCCACATCTCAAAGTCCCAAATCTGCAGATGTTAACATGGATGTGGAGAGAAGGGAACACTTTTGCGCTGCTGATGGGATTGCAAACTAATATAACCATTATGGAAAGAAGTATGGAGAATTTTCAAAGAACTAAAAGTTGACCTTCCATTTGATCCCACAATTCTATTACTAAGTATCTACCCAGGAGAACAAAAATCATTTCACCACTAGGACATTGCAGCAGAAAGTTTTTGCAGCTCAATTCAGAATTGTCAAGATTTAGAAGGAACTCAAATGCCGATCAAACCATGACTGAATTAACAAACTGTGGTATATGTATACCAAGGAGTACTATTCAGCCATAAGAAAAGATGGAGACTTTACATCTTTTGTGTTTACCTGGATGGCATTGAAACACATTCTTCTTAGTAAACTATCTCAAGAATGGGGAAAAGTATCTCATGTCCTGAATACTAGTATGAAACCAATATATAAAGAACTACATGCCCATACAAAAGAAAAAAAAAACAACACGTAATTATAGTCTTGCAAGGGGGAGAGGAGAGGACGCAAAAAGGGAGAGGGAGGAGGGTTGCGATTGACAGCATCTCACCTAATGTGCACAATGTGAGTGTGTTCAGTTTGCCCCCTGGCTGCAGGGCTCAACTACAATTTGAACTTTAACTTAAAATTGAAAATAATGGAATCTAAACATTGGTATCTTCATATTAATCTGAAATTATATTAAAAAATACATGGTGACTTCACAGAGGCACATACAAAATACACATAAAAAATACATGGTGACGTCACAAGGACACATACATACCAAAAAATTATTATAATATTCAACAGAACAGTGACTATTAAAGATACCTGCGCACTAGCATTAATAAACTAGAGCTGTTTTTTCAATGTACCAAATTGTGAAAATATCCAATTATGTTAATATGCTATGCTGCTGTTCAGGGAGAGCTGATATGAACAGCTAAATCTTCCTTTCGTGCCCATAACACAGTTAATTTTTATTCAGATCTGCTTGCTTAATTACATACAGTACAAATATTTCCACCTAGGAAGTACCAATTTTAAATTTCATAAAGTAAGGTATTGATATTTCTTTATTGATTAGGCAGAGATCTTGTTTCATTATATAATTACACTAACATGAATTTCCTGTTTTGTATGGATTTAAATTCTATAGAATATTTTTCAGTATTGGGAGATGACAATTTTCCTATTGTAAAATTTAGGATCAAGGTTCTGTGTATTTCCTCCCTGTATGTTTTCCTATTCTTTCCTTATGAATGTTACCAAATGTGTTCAAAGACCATGTTCACAATAGAGTTAGAATCTCTACCATGAAAAAGGACTTTATTTACTAATTACTTTAATAAAATAGCCCTTCTTACTTTATACGAGGAGCTATCTAAGAGATTTTCCATTTTAACATAATAATAATAATAATTTAAACTTGTCATTATAGAGATATATAAGTCAGGAATTTTTTGTATAAAGAATCAATAGAATAGATACAGATATAGGAGACAATTTGCTGTGTGAATTGACTCACATAAATGTGAAGGCTGAGCGATCCCAGGACATTCTGTCCACAGTGGAGGGCTAGGGAAACTTGTTATTATAGAGATAAAATGATTTTAAATTCTTTTCTAACTTTAACAAACATATGTAAATGATTTAGGAAACCTGAATTATCTCACAAGCTATGGTTCCATTAATGATGGAAACCAATCTAAATAAAGCATAAAACTATAAAATATTAGCTATACAGAAGCAAGATAAAGAAGTTTAAGTGGTCTTATTTTTTATCTTTCTAAGAAATACAACTTCAATCATTTTTCTATTTCCTAGGCTTCTTAGCAACCCTACTTTATAGAAAAATAACCATATGTTCTTTAACAAGTAAATGTCTATCTCATTTAGTGAAACTTATTTTTACCCCTATATCTAATAGTCAGAATAAAACCACTGACATTTGCATGAAACCCTCTTTCTGAATTTTATTTCTTCCACATATTTATATTGCATATTATTTTAATTGTATGATAAAACAATTATTAATGAATTACTATACTAATTATTTACTAATTTATTATGTGCCTGGCATTCAACTCAGAACTTTTTTTTAACTGTTTATGATAACAAAATTTTAGTCAGGTTTCACTTTAGACTGCAAGACAGGGTGAACAATTAATATTAGCATATCAGTACATGAAAATGAAATAAAAGACGTGCCAAACTAAATTCATGTAAGGGAAAGGAGTCTCACTGCACTCTAAAACTTTCTTCTCTAATATTACCATTTTTAGTCTTTTGGATTTTAAATTTTGAGAAGAAAGGGTGACCAAACTCATATGCAGGTACTTCAAAGAAACTCTTGAAGATTGATGAAAATATTCCTCCTTTCTCTCAAACCTAAGGAAGAAGCTTCAGTATAGCCACTCAGTGAGTTTGTTCTTCCTGGATCTCAGGGAATTGTGGGCGGATGTTTAACATGGCTAAGAAACGTAAAGGCCACATGCACGTGCCCATTAACTTCTTTCAGAGAATGTTTTTAGGGCGGTTTGTTAGAACTTCCAGAACTTCTTTGGATAAGAAAGCGTTAGTGATAACAATCTGTAAAGTGTGAGAAACATCAGTGCTAACTCTGAATATTACTAATCAAATATAGACTTTCTTATCTCCTAGGTTATACTTTGTTCTCCATTTCAAAACGAAACACAATATAATCAGCCCAGAATTTAGGAGGAGCAAGGAAGGAAAATAGAGGAAAAAAGCATCTGTGTATCCTTCCCCATAATAAGCAACTTACTTGGCTAAATCTAAGTATTGAGAGGAGATAAAATTTATTTGGAATAAAGCTTGAAGTTTCAATTACTAGGTAAATATATTAACTATGAAACTAATACAATTTTTAAGACTAGAAGAACCAAATAACTTTTAATTACTTAAGAATTATTAGAAGTCATGTCACCTTTTCTAGCTTTTATTCAAAGGATAAATTGCAATGACAACTGAATGAAGAGTGGGGAAAATAGATTATTTTCTGTGTATATCCAGTAAGCCTCACTTTTTACTGGATATTTGTGTTTTTTATAACTTGCAACCAGCCATCTTAACTAGGTAAGTATAACTGTCCCCTTTAATAACTGATGATTTTGAGGCTCAAAATAATTAAACTGAGGATACACAAGTGACAAAGACCAGAGCAAATCGTCAGGTCCATGAGTGAATGATTTTAATTCCATTAAATTTATTTCCTCTATTAATGCCAACACACAACTGTGCATATTCTATTTGATTAGTTTATGTATGTGCTTTTCATTTAAAATTTTGTTATTATGAGGAAGACTGAGAATTAAATAAAAGAAAAGGCAATAAATAGGCCCTCATATATCCCTAAAATGTGGCATAGCTAGTATTAAGAACCACAAAGAGGAAGGTGTTATATCTATTTCTCTACCTACCATCTATTACTTTTATTATTCCAGAAATGATTTAAATACTCTTTAGTATTCCATTAAAAACACAACTTTACAAATTAAAAGATAATTCTACTAGACTTACTTTTCCTAATCAGGAGAAATTCATTTACATGAGATTTCTTTAAAAAATTAGGTTTTCAAGTAAAATAAAGTCTTAAAGCAATTCTGTTTTAGTTCCTTAAAATGGCTTCCATTTTTTCTTTGGGAGGGGCACTAATCCTTCTTATAATCTTTTTATAATCTTTTTTTTTTTTCAGTTTATTCATCCTTATCAACATTCAGTGTTATTTGATTTATTCTAATTTTATCAAACTTGTATGCATCTTTGTGAGGTTTAAAATTCAAAATGGGGAGATATTCTCTTAATAGAGAATTTTTACTGTATCACAAGTACAATTTGACTTGTAGTATAGATCACCATAAGGAAAGTTTAACACTAAAATTCATAGGTGCTAGTAAATTCAGTTTTAAAAGTCAATAAGAGATTAAAATTTCTTTCTTCCTGGCTCCTTCAAATTGGGTGATACTTGTCTTAAGTCAAAATTTCAGCTTCCTGAATAAATGAGGCAACTTCTGTAACATAACTGCTATACAAAGGATCTATAAATCCCATGTTAACTAAGGAAGCACCAAGTTAGCTACAAGTTATGAATTTCATGGAAGGCGATATCTGGTATGAAAAATATTTTTTCTTTTTTCACCAGAGTGCTATTAAACAAGTGTTTTCTTTGTAAGTACATATTTTAAACTCTATATATTCATACTTTTTTGATATGGATGTTGTATGTCACAATTAAAATATATGCATTTTTGAAACCGAAAGGGCCATAATAGGAAAAAAAATGGTGTCCCTACCAAAGCAAAGTGAGCGATGTGATGGAGAAAATAAAGAACAAAGAAAAAAATAATAAATCCAACAGAAGCAATTAAAGAACTCTATTCAACATAAGACTACCACGCATGTTTACCCTCTTGAACAGAGTAAGGTGAACACAGCCAAGGTTTGTTATACAGTTTATTCATTTATTATCAATAGAAATATGATGTATAAAGGACAAAAAACATTTCCTTTTTAAGGTTATATCTACACAATTTCATTTTAGATGTAAATTTTCACTATTGCTAATACTATAGTTATGTTTGTGATATGCTTCAATATTTTGTCATAAATACGGATGTGTTTTTGTGTTTTTGAAAATATTTCACTTTGTAAATTAAATGCATTTAATAATAAAACAGAATCCTTAATTCATTGTTAAATTGTGTGCCATTTTCTTACAAAAATATCTATCTTTTAATTAAAATAATTGTATATATTGTCTTAGATACACAATTTACAATTATATAATGAATTTTACAACCACAGAAAATAATTTGAGCTTGGAAACTCTTATTTAATTATGTAATTTAGAATTTCAGAAGTTAATTCTCAACGAAAGCATTTAAATGAATTCAGACATTATTACTTTCTATTCCTGAGAATTACTAGATTCCTTATAATTTTTTAACTTTGAAACTCATTATACTAATCTTATTTTTATTCTTCCTTGTAATGATAGTGTTTTAGGTAATATTTGTTTTATTTTTATTTTACTTTCTCTATTTTTTTTTTTTTTTTTTTTTGGATAATATGAAAGGAACTGGGACCTGGTGTCAGTTTCTTTCTCTTTCTTCTCTTCCTCTCTTCTTTTCATCCTCTTTTCTCTTCTTCCTCCTCGTTTTCTCTCTTTCTCTCTCTTTCTCTCTCATAGTCATAAGCTCTTGCCTTTCTCTTCTGTCTCTATACACACACATATGGACATAGACACATGTATGTGTTTGTGTACTATCAATGTATGTTTTCCTTATCTTCCCTCATTCAAACAGGTAACTACTGACCATCCTTTCAGGATTATGGCAGAGCTATAAGCCCGGAAATAAGATTTCACTATGCATCAGGGACTTCATTGTTCTGAGACAGAGACATAAAAGAGGTAGGAAACCAAAAAAGAAATGGCGGTGTGAGACATAGACACAGGGGTGGCTAAACCTACAATAGTGAAGAGACTAAGTACAGTGCAGAAGCAGAAAGTTACCAGACTTCATAGAAAACTGAGATGATTACATTGTCCACAGAAACACTGTAGAGAAGATACCAGAGTTTTTTACCCAATTTTCATGATAATAAATAAACCTTTAGCATTCTGATATGATATGGGGAGAATGAAGTTTGTTTCATCAATGTCAAGATACAATTTTTCAAAGTCCTGGTAGAAAATGAGCTGTGAGTCCTAAATATTCTCACATACATGAAATAAAATTATATTCTTTTCACATCTTAAATTGTGGATGTGTTTTGCATATGCCATATTTTTAGAAGAGCCCATACACTGTGATACAGGACGTAGAAATTTTTAGGACTCATGTAAACAGTTATTTATTCATTAATGCCATGAATTTCTTTTCTTGGAACACTCTACAATACAATAAAATTCAAAATAATGTAAGCATCTCAAGGAAATTACGATATAGAAAGGAAAATGTTGTTAGAAAATATGTAGTATTTTATACACGAAGATTTGACAGTTAAGTTTGCAAACTCGCCTTTGAAAAAGTGCTAAATACCTTATTGCTGAATGTCACTATGGTTATCTTCAAAGAACTCCCCTTGGGATGCTCTGCTTTGTTGCTAGCACCTATTCTGCCTTCAAAGCACTTTTGGAACTCTTTTACTGGAATTGCCATCAGAGTTGTCTTTGTATGGTACACAACAGCAAAGAACAGAAATAATGAATGCCACTCAGCAAGACACTTCCATACATTGACATGAACACAACTGGGAGACACTGATTTACCAACATTATAAAACATTACTAGGTTGTCTGTATAGTACAGTGCTGCCAACATACGCATACAGTAGTAAGTTCGCAATCTTAATGTCAGAACTTGTACAAGTATGATGGTCATTCCAGATAAACAGCTCTAACATTGCTTTGAAGGGTGGACTAGGCACTGGCATCAGAGCACATCTTTCCCAGGGGAAAAGGGGACTATAGTAATATACAGCAATGAGGTAGGTAGCACTTTTTCTAGGACGAGTTGAAAAACTTGATAGATTAGTATACAATATTACATGTGTACGTGTGTACATATACATACACAAATATACATTAAAAGAAATACATTATATAGGTTACACACACACACACACAAGGTCACTGGGTCAGGGATTCAGATGGTCTATTTCAAACTCCGTAGCCAGAGAAGTATCTTGCTCATTTTGTTTCAGTTTCCATGTCCCTGTCACCATAGCGTAATTCTATTGCCAGATATGTTCTGTATGTGCAACAGGATGATCTACAAAAGAGAAACTCCAAATTTTAGGAGATTATAAATATTTTAGGACTTTTGGTATTATGCATATCTTTTCCAGAGAGAGAGAGGGAGCAAGCATGTACCAGGTACAAATCAGCTCTGGAGAGAAGACATGAGTCATCACTAGGTTTATTATTTTAGAATGTAAGCAATGACTCTGGAGAAGGGAAGAGATGATTTTATATTTAGTGCTATGGGACATCTCTAGGTAGATACATTTTTAATTTTCTCCAGAAAAAGCTAAACTTATCTAGCTTCCAAAGATGTTTGCTCATAAAAATGTTCTTTGCTTAGAAGGCCTAAACCATCCAGGAGCATGAGCAATCCATAGAAATTTGTATCCCAACATAAAATCAACTGGTAAACATTGTTAGAAGTCAAACCAGGGAGATGTTGATAAAATATACGCTCTTAAATCACTTATATGTGGATGGTTAATGGGGAGGTGAAAGAAATTGGAGATTTCATTCAGGAGTTTGGAGGTCTGGTTTTCGATGTACTAAAATAACCTACGGGTAAAATGATATAATGTGAAGTTAGAGGTATTGTTTGAATTAAATATCATAGACCATTGTATCCCTCAAAAGATTTTGAACTCATTATGAAAAGTAGGTCAATGATTAAATGATTTTAAATAGAAAAACTCTTTGAACAGATAAAAGTTATTAAATGAGTACTTTGGCTGTAATGAAGAATTGATCTGTGTTGCTTTTTGTGATACAAAAATGAATATAAGAAGTATATTCTTTTTGTGTTCCAAAAAATGAATATGAGAAAATGAATATAAATCCAGTTTGGGGATCATTAGACTATTCTAGTTAAAGCTGGAGATTACTTGGACAATTCTGGTGATGGTGGAATGGAATTAATGTGCTTTAATTTAGGCACTTAAATTATTAATGACTAGTAAAATGTTAATTTCCTCATACATATGTTAACCCTTCTGGAAAATTTTTTTGTCTGTCATGATTGGCATATAATATATAATATAAAATATATGTAATATCAAAAGTTCATCCATAGGACATTTGGATGTGTAGTGGGGACTAGAGCAGAGGACCTAAAGAGCCAGTTAAAAGAGCCAAGTGGGATACAAGTACCATCCACTGTTATTGACCAGGTTCACTCTGGACCCAGGGAACCAGTTATATTCAGCATCAGAGACTGGCTGGATAAGGGATGCTTTCAGGGTTATTACTTTCTCATTTTTAATGACCAAGACAGAATCTCATTTATTCTTAGCCTGTTTAGGAATAGGAGATTGGGAAGCTGATGAGGAGAACTTTGCATGAGCTAAATTAGGGAGTAATCACTAATCTATATCAGCAACTAGCAGATCAATGTAACATACTACATCGAATCCAGGTAGTCAGAGCACTGTAACATGCCACACTGAATCTTCTATACATGGCTAAGTAACAAGCCAATCATAATTTAGCAGCTTAAACATTTATGTTGATCACAATTCAATGAAATTACAATTTGTACTGGGCTCCATAGACAATTTTGTTGATCTCACTCATCACTGATGTGTTTGTGGACAAAGGACAATCAATAGACTCACTCTATGTCTGGCAGTTGACTGGAATGGCTGGATTAACTGGTGTACATGCTTGTATCCTTCTGCAGGTTAACCTTGTCTGGTTCACACAGTTTTGATTGCAGGGCTCCAGACAGAGTGAAAACCCAAAGCTAAAGCAGTGAAAAGTCCATGTTTCATCAAGTTCACTGTTTCTCTGTTGATCAAAAACAAATGGCCAGGCAAGGCTAGGTACAAGTGGGGACTACACAAAGACATGGATTATTGCAACAGCTTTCCACTTATATAGTATAGACCTAATAAGGTACAAAAGGTTGTAGACTTAACATAAGAACCTGAATGTTTCAATGTTGGTGCCACTGTGTCACCCCATCACCTTTGTTAGTGCCACTTTGGGACCTCGTCACTATGCATGGGAACCAGCTGGTACATGGATTGTAAGTATGAGCTTGCAATAGGTGTACTCCCCATAGGTACAGGAGATCCCCAAGTAACCTCTGCCATGGCCTTTTATTGAAACAAAATACAACAGCTGTGGGGGACCCACATACCAGGACTACGTGCTTAACCATCGCTACATGCTCTTTCCCCTGGGGCTCCCACCCGGATGCACCACAGATGTTCAAAGTCTAACACCTGCTTGCTAAAGAACAACCGATCTTGTGCAGTTGCTTAAGGGCTTATCTCCAGGCTGCAAAACATCTCCATGCTGGCCAGGAGACTTTCCTGTTCCCAGAGTCTCCCTCAAGAACCAGTGACCATTCCTATAAGCATGGTGCTCAGTCTCCTACATCTCAAGATGTATAAAAGTTAGTGAGATGTATCCGTTAAAGTATTTATGGGGGACCCCATAGACATAATAAAATAAACAGCTTGACTTGATTCTCAAACAGCCCAGAGAGGTGCCTCTCCCGTCCACTGAGAAAGGCAAATGAGCTAGAAAACTTTGAAAGATACACATGTATGGGTTTTGAACACTATCAGCATTGGGAGACAGAGTTCTTCATAAATTCCTTAATCCAGATGTTCAGAAGATGTGTGCACAAGTTCAGAAACTCTACGAGAAGAACAGAACATCATTAAAATAGAAAGGAATACTTTTAAGAAGATGAAGATAATGATGTTGAAAATAGAAGATCAAGGATTAAACAAAGAACTCACTAATATCTCAAGTGAATATTTCCTAAACACCTTCTTTGTACCCGGGGGTATTGCACAGCTATGCTCATTCTTATTTCACAAGTAATAATCCATGTACTCAAACCATGGAAAGTTTGAGTCTTCACAGTAGAGTTCCTGAAAGACTTAAAGTTTGTTACAGTGGAAAAAGCATATGAATGTTTATCCCTTCAGATTTATTTATAATGGCAACACACAAAATAGAGATGACAACCTAGGTAATGGGCAAAGGAGTAGAATAAGAAAGAAGATTTTAGATGAATTTAGAGGATAACATCAAGTTTTCATCCAAAGCCTACTTGGGAGGATCTAAGAGAAATAGTGATTTTTTGTAGTTATTTTTTCCATTTACGTATCACTGATGATAGAGTGGATGTCCGAGGATACACCCGGTAGAGGACTGCACAATAATAGAAGACTGTTATAAACACGTCCGAGTCACTGTTTTCATCTGTTAGGAGCATTACCTAAGCTCTTCCTTCAAAGATTCAGATTTAGTTGTTATGGGATGAGTCTGGGAGTATGCATTACCTTCATAATCAGCCTAGATGGTTCTAATATGCAGTCATCTAAATTAATCCTCATTATATCATTTTCAGTAGGCACTCTTACTATTCAATTTTGAATAATTGACCAGTATCCTTCAGGTCTTAAAAACTAGTATCTGTCAGAGTTGAGATTGAAACTCAGGCAAAATATCTCCAGAGCCTGTGAATTTGGTCAATATACTTTTATCTCAAAATCATTCGCTCTTTTGGCTACATTATTCTTTATAAGTTCTGACCTAGGCAATTTGAAACATTTGATAATATGTTCCTGCATGATGGATATTGTCAGTTCCCTTTATGACCAAGAGAGGAACAGATGTAAGAAATGTGAATATTTCAACCTGCAGCCCCAGTCAGCTATTCTCTAGAACAGTGCTGATGATTCACGTAAATGCAGTAAGCTGCTCCTCTTCAGTAGCAGAGGCACTTTGGAGCTCAAGGTGTTACTCAAATTATAGAATATCCGTTCTGTATATAGCACAGATCCTGAATAGGTTTTATCTCAGGAAAATGACCTTAAGGAGTAGTGACTGCAAAGCTAGACAGGGCTTTGAGAAACATACAGAATTCAACTGGATGCCATCTTAACATCCATAAAAATTTAATAGGTAGATAAGAAAACAAAATAGTAAGCGAAATATCACTCATTCATAATTTATAAATTGGATTGTCTCAATTCAATCAGACATAGAGACAATTGGGTTGGATTTACAGACTCTAACTAATTTGATTTCAAAATTAGTCAATGACGACTCAAATGTGGAGATGTAACCTAAACCTTCTTTTTTTTTTTTTTTCTTTTTTTAGTCCACAACATACATGATAACCTTAAGTGTCTCAGCAAGGACACTTAAGGTTGTGAGGAAATTGTTGGTGCCCTAAATACATTTTATAGTCCAAACTGAATCTTTGTGCAATGAACAAGGATTTCTTGAAAACAGCAAAAATTTGTAGGATGATAACATTTTTTAATGGTAAGCATCATTAACTCCTGAGAAATATAAAACTTTGTAGAGAAGTATTAAAATGAACCTATAGTGTAGTATTTTTCTTGTTTAAAAATCACACATTTTGCAGCTTAAGCATTTGCAATTTATTTTTTATATTTTTGACAGGCAGTATTATTGATTCATCTCATAATTCCAATTTTAATAGGTATAATTGAGAAATTAATACAAATTTACTAATGTTGTATTCAGTATTGTAACAATTTAGAGAACTTAGGTTTTAGCCTACCGTGTTAAATTTATATGAGTTATTTAATATTCAAGAAAATTTTATTTGTTAAACAATTTGAATACTTAAAAAGAAATTGAATATATTAAATTTATGAATGCAGTTTAAAATGTTGAAGGTGTTTAATTAAGTAAGTTTGTAAATGGGACTAAATGTTATTCAAAAGCCTTTTAAAATAGTTAGTCAAAAAATTATTAGACTTAGAAACATGATATTCAAATGTAGAGCTTAAAATCTTAAGGAAGCACTAGTTTGCGGATTTGTAACTTTAATAAATTGAATATTAATTTTTAAAACCAAAGTAAACTATAAATAATCCTTTATAACACAGAAACCTCATTTGGGAGCATAATGAATTATAAAATAATACCTAATTTTGCAGTATTTTTGGCTAATCAATGACATAATAGCTTTTTCCTGTGGATAGCTTTTCTCCCCATACCTTTGGTTTCCAATGTGCACTCTTGTTATATCAATTTAAAAAAGCCTATGATTAACCTCAACACTTTGACAGGCACATAAATGTTGATATTGTATCACTCTTTTAACCCATTCTTCACAGAGGACCTCCAGATGTTCACTGACTTCCTGATGCCAATCGGATAAACTTAATGGAACCAGAATCTTCTCATCTTCATTATTCAGGGTACTCCAGAGAAATAGATCCAATAGAATATTAGAAAAGGACCTATGAGTAGGAATTGATTCACATGATTATTGAGTCTGTGAAATCACATGATCTGTTATCTATAAGTTGGAAGTCCAGGAAAGATAGTGTGGTAGTTCTGGTCCAAACCCAAAGACCTGAGAACCAGGGAAAGCTAATGATATGATTCCCAGTGCATGTTCGAGTGCAAGAAACTGTGGGGCAGGATATGATGATGGTGTTAAGTTCTGGTCTGAGTCCAAAGGAGTACAAACCAAAACCCTGAAGTCAAAGGACAGAAAAAGAAGGCTGAGCTCAAGCAGAGAGGAAAAATTCACTCTCTTTCTGCCTATGATCTGTGCAGCCTCTCAACAGATTGGATGGCTTTCATGTAGGTGAAGGCCATCTTCTTTACTCAGTCTACAGAAACATACAGAGATAATGTGTTAGACGATATCTGTGCGTCTCTTAGTCCAATAAGTTGATACATAAAATTAGCTATTAACTGTCACTGAAATTATTTATTAAGTCCTCAATTAGAGGAGATTAGACATTGACCCTTAATTTAGCTACATGCAAGGGGTTCCCTATCTCCTTTACAGTCTTCCCTCTCTAAGGAAGTCAAGAGCAGCTGAGATTCCCTTCTGCTCATTACAAATGAGAAAGAAACCCCTGGTATCCTGCCTAGCAACATTATATACCAAGACCAAGAAGCTCACATTAGAGGTCCACTGCCTTTTAGATTAAGAGCCCAGCCATAGTATATGGGTATCAAATCTCTCAGATTTTAGCTGTTTTTATTTTAACTTGTTGCTTGACTCTACCATCTTTTCCATATACAGATACTTTTTTCTGCAAAGACAAGAATAATAAATATTATAAGCCTGTGGGGCTTATGCAGATTCTGTCACAACTGCTCAACTCCACTATTGTAGTCAGACAATATGTACAAAAAAGAGTATGGCTGTTGTTTTAATACATTCATGCTCCTCTAACAGAATGCCAGAGACCTCTTAGTTTATAATGAACAGTTCATTATAACAGTTTTAGAGGCTAAGATTCTGGCATCTGGCAAAGACCTTGCTGTGTCATAGCATGGCAGGAGGCACCACATGGAAGAAAGGCAATAAGGCAAAGCGAGAGAAAGAAGGGGCAAATTCAGTCCAATGGTAAAGGCATTAGTCTAGTCAAGAGAGTGGAGACCACTTGACCTATAAATGCCTTACAGGTCACACTTCCCAATTACTGTCACAATAGCAATTATATGTCAACATAAGTTTTGGATTATCCAGACATTCAAATTATAGCAGTTGTGTTCCAACACAATTTTACTTACAACAACAAACAATGGACCAGATTAATACCCTCAGTCTGCCAAACTCTGATCCAGCATTCTTTCTTAATTTTGATAATAATGTTATTTCTGAAATGAGATGCATTTGTGCACATGACTCTGCATGTGTTTATGGGATGGGAGAATGGTATGGGGGTCTTAGGTAACTAACAGGAAGATGTTTGCTAGTTAGATCAAAAGTGGGTCCCAATTATACTTGTCTGATAATTTTCTACACCATTTCTAGGAATTTTTCGTTAGTATTCATAGTAAAGATTTCTAACTTCACGCCCCGAGTAAAAGCACCACTATTCCTTATAGTATCCAGAATATTTCATTTCCTTAAGACTTTTATTTTCAAGATCTAGTCAAAGTCCAGGAACTCATAAAGCCGAGGTGAATGTCATTCCTTTTGCTTTGCTCAATTAAACTTCCTATTTAAGTCCTGTTAGTGCTCCAAAGTCAATCTGTACTTACACACTTCTGAAAACTTAATTCCTATAACATGTACCTAACATGGTCAATCCTATTCATCTTCCCCTGGACTTTACATCCCTATAGCTATCTTGCATTTTCATTTAATTAAATGTAATGTATCTAATGCAGGTGGCAGTTGTAGTCCTGTTATTTGTGCTAGACTGTAACCAACTGTTGCAGACAGAGTAAGGCTGAAACCCCCAGCTATCTGAGTCCTCCCATTCAATATATCTATTTATTATAATTCCTTTATTTTATAACTGCAATTTAACTTCCTTTAGTAATTACAGGGAAGTAGATACAATTACATACAACACTCTTTCTATCTCACAAAGGTAAGGGCATAATTTCTCTGCTAGGAAATTGTATTTCCTGCTACCCAAGGAAAAAAGTCTTCTTGAACTTTACACATCACCAGTGACTCCAACACTATTTGTTTCCTGATAGGTACATTCAACATCATGTTTTATCTAATACTATTCTTCTACAGTTTTCTGCTAAGCTTATATGACATGTTAAAGTAGTACTTGTTCATTTTCATTCAAGTTTAGTTAATCCCCATGCAAGGAGGGATTAAATACTGTAGAAACATAACTTTGTTTTTGTGCTGGCATCAACTTGAGGGAAGACAAATACAGCCATTTGCCACAGATTCTGCTTCTAACTAGTACATGGAAATGAAAAAAAAAATTAAACTGAAGATGAGATAGTACAAAACATTGGCTGTTTTCATTAGGCAGACCTTATAATGGCAGTATATCCTTCTTTTCTGGTTTTCCTTTGTTTTCCCTTTACAGCTTCTTGGCCATCTTTCTACTTTGCAGAATTGTCTTGCTAGGGTTCTTTGTGTTTCTGCCATGGTACTCTGCACGGCCACACCTTTGAACTTTTGTTATCTAGCCTCCCTTTAGAAGATGGTTTCTAGGGAAACACTTATGAATCCTCACACATCTTCGAGGCATAGAACATAAGTTTTTAGGAACTTCAGAGAAGATACTTGATAACATCAGTATCGGTAATCATTTATGACTTAGAAAATCCTGTATTCACCATATTTCATTTTATCTTAGACCCTCTAGTCAATTCTCCACAGAAAAGAGAATAAGGGTGAAGTGAGTGGATAATCCTATATGCTGAAGAGTGTTCTTATAATTACAAATTTACTTCCTTTGCACTTTCCAATTTATTTTCTCCTCTGATTGCTATGGTGTGAATGTCCTTTCAAAAACTCATGTTAAATTGAATTACTATCATAATATTGCTAAGAGGAGGGGGTTTAAAGAGGATACCAGGAAATGAGTGTTCCACCATCATGCATGGATTGACGTCATTATTCCAGGAGTTGGTTGTTTATCTCTGGAGTGGGTTCCTGATAAGTAGGATGAGTTTAGCCCCTTTCCTTCTGTTTCCCGTGTGTGCTTGCCCTTCTACCACGGACTGAGCTTTGCATTTGCTGGGTCATGAACTTCACAAGCTTCCAGAACCATGGAAAAACAAAATTCTATTCTTTACAAATAATGCAGTCTGTGATAGAAAAATGGTCTAAGACACTATTATTTCTCTAAAAAATCTGCAGAAATTTTCAGAGCTTAAAAAACTATATACGTATTCATTCCATGTCTTTTTCTTATTTGTATAAAAAGTTCAAGTGGACTACATTTTAATGAAATGCTAAACTCTTGACCTAGTTGTTTTTGTTATATCTAAAATAAATATTGAGCTGTCTGAGCTACTTTTATTTATCATTTGGAATTACATCTGGTACTATAGCTAGCACTGTGGGCCATGTTTATAACAAATGAACTGAGCTGTCAAATATACAGTTCAAGGAGACTTCAGGAAAACATCCAATTATTTTTTATTAATTTCTCAATTATTTCCAGGGATCTGCATCTTCAAAGTGTAAATTGACCAGGAGTCCTTGAGTAAAGACTATTTACCCAAATATTAAGTATATTTTTCCTCTGAGTTAAAATGTATTCAAAATATGTAGAAACAAAGCAAAACAAAATGAGATTTTTGTTTTATTACAACAGCATTAAGGGAACTAGGAGGGAATATCTATAATGAGTATCTGAATTTGTATTGGCTTTCTTGAATACTACCACTGGTGAATTGCCCTTGCGACAAAATCTAAAATGACATGTTTTCATAAGATACTAAAGTAATCTCCATTCTCTAATGATAGAATATATTTTGTAGAGATTTCTTTAATGTTACATGTTTTCCTCCTTCTTCCTTTGTTTGAACAGTATATAATGCTATTTACGTTGAAGAAAAATATGTTTGTTTTTCTCTTAGACATTTAAATTTTTCAGTCTTTCAATTTTTCGTGAGTAAAAGAGTTTTGTGTGGTAATGTACAAAAATTCATTATATTTAATTTTTCTTTTAAAATTCCAGTCATTGTTGTGGATTTAAATGTTCAAACCTTTAAAAATAATAAATGTTCAAAATTAAATAAAAGTGTTGTTTTCCTTTTAGCAATGGCCACACCTTTCTCATTAACTACTTTTAATTTAGTGAAGTGGCCCTCAGGATAAGAATTCTCCTAATGTAGCACTGGTTATTTAATACATATTACTGATCACCTGCTACTCACCTGAGGATCAGGGCATCAGATTAATTAATTGAAAACATTTTTTACAGATATTTTACAAAGTGTTTTTCTATAAAAATTAAGTTGAATATTATTTTTTTTCTGTGCAACTAATAGAATAAATGCTCTTCATTGGTGTTTTTCATATGATCACACTGAAATAAAATACAATGCAATCACTATTATAATATATTCTCATTTTGTTTTAAACATGTCAATAAATGTTTCTTGAAATTTTTACGGTAGATTTAATGAGCACACGTCTATTCTTGAAACTTCTATGGTTTCATATTTTAACATTATTTTCCAGAGGAATAAAGGTCAAATATTACCCTTGGCCTGCATTTATGAGTTGTAGTCACATGAAATGTTTTCTGGGATAGGTTTTATTGTTTGCATCTATTCATTTTTGTTTCACTTTGTCTTATTTGTAGAGATCGAACAACTTAATTAACCATTTTCACCCTTGACATTCGAACAGAACACTTCCCATTGTTCATATTATTTCTTGTTATCAAAATACCAGGGACCTGAATGTTTAATACCAGCTGTCTTCTATGCTGAATAAGTTTAGCAGGTGCAACTAATTGTCCTATGGTTACAAATAACATCCCTCAACCTTTTCTATTGTGATATTAAATTACAACAACATAAGTATAGATAATAAGCGCTGGACAAAAGATTAAGAAATAACAATCTTCAAACAACAAAGTAAATTTTTATTATAATCAGAATTAATAATGGTATAGTAGATTATAACAAATATTTATCTTGCATTATCGACCTCAAAAATAACGTGAATATATGTCAAAGATCACCACGTTATAAGTAAATTTAATTAGTGGAAAAATTTACAAAGTAGGTGATATCCTATCATATGCATAATACTACATATTAGACAAAGTCTATAATCCAATATTCAGCTCCATGATTAAGTTTTGCCTATGATAAGCCAGAGGCTAGTCTGGCCATAGTTGTTGGTTCTAACTGATACTTTAATATTACAGAAAATCTCAGTAACAATACTCCTTTGTATCTTTGTCTTTCTCTCTTTCCCCCATCAGTTTTCCTTCCTTATCTTCATCTATCTCGCGCACTTTCAATACTATCTATTATCAATATTCATATCGATAGTCTTTTGGAGTAAAGAATAGTAATTAAAATATTATTACACATTTTGTCAACAGATTATTTTGAAAAATTTGGTGTAGAGATGATGATCGGTGTTAAATAATCATATTACCTGTTCACAATGGAAATGCTGTGGAAATGTGAATGTAATAGGGATGAAGATATAAGAGGTATGTATTCAGCACATTAATAGAATGATTTAAAATTTTTAATGTTCAAGCAATAATTCACTATGACACAAAAATAAATATTCCCAATTGCATATAATAGGTTCATTTTCCTTTGGTAATATGTTAATTGTCCACTAGGATCTATCACTTGAGGTATTGGGTCATATGACCAGAAGATGAGTGATTATTGATTGTGAGGCAAAATTTTATTTCTTTATTTTTACTATTACTTCTAAGGCTTACTTGAAGTGCTATTTCATTACATCTGTGAACACTGTAAGGAATAAAAGTATATCTATGATTGCAGCTTATTTATGTCTCCAATTATTAAAAAGCAATGATACAGTACCAAAATGAATCTAGACACAATTAAATTCCTAAATTTGCCTTATAATAGGCAACATATGAAAAATCTTTAATAAGATTGCCATTTATTATTTTATGATACTATCTATGACTAAATCATGTCTTGAACAATAAAAAATCATCTTTTGTGAATTATAATATTTATTTTGTTCCAGTTACACACAAAAGAATATTGTAACAACATTTGGTAGTTATTTTTAAGAGTAAATACTCATACATGAGGCTAACCAGTTCTCCTAGCACCATTTATTAAATAGACATTCTTTTCCCCCATGTATGCTTTTGTTTGGTTTATTGAAATTCAGATGGCAATGTGACACTGGTTTCATTCTCTCTTCTGTTTCACACCTTTTTCCCCCTCTACTTTTATCCTAATACAATGCTGTATTGCAGTTCGGCCGGGGTCAGGCTTGAATCTGCCACCCTCGGTATGTGGGGCCAGGGCCCTACTCACTGAGCCACACACGCTGCCCTACAATGCTGTTTTGATTACTGTAGACTAATAGTATAAATTGAAGTCTGGAAATTTTGTGTTTATTTTGTAGAACTGTGTTGGCTATTTTTTTTTTTTTCTGATTCCATACAATTCACAGAACTATTTCTCTGAGTTCTTCAAAGTATGACATTGGTGTTTTAAAGGGGACTGCATTAAATCTGTAGATCACTTCTAGTGGTATAGATCTTTTAACAAAAAGTCTGAAACTGGATCCATATCTCTCACCACTTACAAAAATTAAATGAATTTTATTTATGCTGTATAAAAAATTAAAATGTAAGTCGTGAAATGATAAAAACCCTAAAGGAAAGTGTGGGGAAAACCCTTAATGATATCAACCTTGGGAAAGAATTTATGAAGAAGAGCACATTGGTAATTGTAGCGACGATAAAAGTAAATAAATGAGAGCTGATCAAATTAAAAAGTTCCTGCACAGCTAATAACATAATCAACAAAGCAAAGAGATAACCTTCAGAATAGGAGAAGATACTTGAATGTTACCATCTGGCAAATGGGTAATATCTAGAATCTGCCAAAAACTCAAGCAAATCAACAGGAAAAGAGAAAACAACCCCTCAATCCTTGGGCAAGATACATGAAACTTCTCCCCAGAAGACAGATGAGTGGCCAACTGACATATAAAAAATTACAATCCCTAAACATCTGAGAAATGCACATTAAATCCTCTTTGAGATATGACCTAATCCTATTGAGTATAGCCTACATCACAAGGTCCTAAGCTGCAAGTGCTAGTGTGCATGCTGATAGACAGGTATACTTATCTGCTGTTGGCAATATTGCAAATTAGAACAAACTTTTTGGAAAGAAGAATGGCAAATTCTCAAAGAACTAAAAGTAGACTTCCCATTTGATCTCATAATCTCATTATTAATTGTATAACAAGAAAACAAATTTATCTAAGTACATTTGCACCTAAAAATTTATAGTAGCTAAATTCATAATCAAAAAGAACTGGAAACAACCCAAGTCCTATCAACCCATGAATGAATTGACAAACGGCGGTATATGTATACCATGGAATACTACTCAGTCATAAAAAGATGCTGACTTTGCATATTTTGTATTTGCCTGTATAGATTTGGAGAACATTCTCCTAAGAATCTCAAGAATGGAAAACCAAGCATCTCATGTACTCATTACTAGTATGAACTAGTAGACCAACAACTATAGGGAAACATGAGAGAAAAACACATTTAAATTCAAGGAGGGCAGAGAGAAGGAGCTTGGTAAGTTACCAGTGAGTGCATACATATAAGAGCATATGGCACACTTTTTGGGTGAAGGCCTCAACTACAGCTTGAACTTTACAAACACAAATAACATAACCTTATCATATGTACCCTCCTATTAAAATGAAAAAAAAAAAGGTAAATACTGAAAGGAAATTAAAAATAAGCAGGAATATATTTGTCAACTAATATGATAAAAGAAAAAATGCACCTCTTTTTCTTATAGGCACTTTGACCTAAATGTGGACCATACGAAAGGCTTTGTCTATTCTCAAAAGTTGTAACAATTTCTATTATTATCAAAGTTATATAAATGGTTAATAGACATGTCTCTTTTGTCTAAGCACTGATTATTCTGATAATGTGTAATAACCAATTAAATTACCAGTAAAACATAGACTAAAAGATAAAGTGATCCGTGAGTCCCAATTATAATTAATCATAACTAGAAAAATCAGAAAGGGAATCATATATGTGTATATATCTACATATATGTTAACATAACAAGTGAACTATTTTAAAAATAGCATTTATAATACATTTCCTAGTTAACAATGGCCTTACAGTACCATTACGTCCTTGTAATGTTATAGTCCTCGTAAACAGGAATTGTCAGCATCTTTATTTACAAACAGCCAAAGGAAAGAAATGCAAACTGTCTCAAAGTCAAGCTTTAGTGAGAGGCAAAGTATTCACTTTAACTTAAATTTTCTGCTTTAAACTTACATCCAAATTCCAATACATAGATGTATGCAGTTTTAAATACTCTCTTTACAGAATTCTGAATATTTCACTTTTAAAAACATATAATAATATAAAAAAGTAAATTGAATTCCAAATATTTTACTTTATGAAATTTTGCTAATAATATATCCATTATCCATTAACTTGTATATTATTTTTAAAATTCTAAATATACCTTGACCATCTAATTTTAGATCTATATTGGCAAATGAGTTAATTTCTTCAGTGTTAGAGGTTTAATTGTCTGGTTTTATTATATGTAGTATATTTATGCGTATATATTCAAAATAGAGGAAATTTGAGAGTGATTTCTTCACTTACATTTTATCTATAAATACTTTCATACAAGTGGTTGGACATTTGTGGAAGTAAACTATCCAGAATTTTCCCCAAGTTCTTTTTTTTAAGGCTTTTTTCCCCATTCTATTTCAATTTGCCAATGTTCCCTACTGAGAGAGTAACTTTCTCAGTTGTTCGTGATACCCTCTGTTCATATAAACAAGTCCCTTACTGTTCAAGTCCAATTTCGGAACAGTGGGGAAAAATAATTTAACTGTAATTGATTTGTGGTCATCAACTAGAGCCTTTCAACCAGAAAAATCAACTGAAATTGCTAATAGCCTAGAGGATTGTCATATCTGTTTTCTGAAACACTCATCAAATCCAAGTTCCTAGCCTATTATCTCTCAAGACTTTACTCTTCAAATTTGAATTGTCCAATAGTCTTGGCAGCCCAAGAATTCTATGTTGAGTCATTTTTTAGAAAATTAATAAAATACATGTATCTTCCTTTTTTCTAGAATAAACTATGACGTACACTCTTAGAAACTCTTCAAATGTTTTTAATTCCATCTCTATTGACATTTTTTTTAGATAGGCAGAGTTAGACTTAAACTTTTTTAGTTTTAAGGAGATGATAACTCTTCATACATTTAGAAGCCGTATTTGAACAAAATTCTGATTTTTAGGTTATCTAATTAGTTTAGCATTCTACTACTTATATTTCACCTTTCCATGTAAATTAATAACAGTTTTATGGACACTTGTTATATTTAATCTATTTTATGATGAAACAATCAAGGCTCTAGTAATTTATTTGCCCAAAGTTCTGTTGCTAACAGATGATAAATACTGACAAAAATGCAAATCATTTGACAATGAGCCCCCTCTCATTTTATGAACTATATGAGCTCACCACATGTGTGTGTCTATATGCATGAGTATTTGTGTAAATAAATTGTTATTTTAAACCTTTTACCTTTTATGTGTCATTGTACCTTGTAGAAGTCAGGGTTTTCAGTGTACTTAACACTGGAATACCATACATTGTTTTCAGTAAGTAAATTTTTATGCTTCATCTCTTCCCTTATCTCCCTTCTTAGTTTCCCCTGCTCATTATCCCTTTTTATATCCACATGTATCCTTCAGTTAGCTGCAATATCTGTTTTTACATTTCTGAGATAATACACTTAGGAGAATGGTCTTTAGTTCTATCCATGTTTCTGAAAAAGACATTCTTTCTTTTTATAGCTGAGTAATACACTCCATGGTATGTGTTTGTACGTGTGTATGACACAAACACATACATACACCACATTTTCTTTCTCACCTCACCAGTGGATAGCCACTTAAGTTAATTTCATATCCACAATTGTGAAATTGGCTACAATAAGCATTTGGGTGCAGGTATCTCTTTGATACAATGGTTTATTTTCCTCTAGGCAGATACCTAATAGTGGTATTTCTGGATTGAATGTCAAGTATTCTTTTAATTCTTTGATGAATCACCATACTCCTTTCTAAGGCAGTAGTACAAGTTTATTTTTCCACACTATATTAGAGTTCCCGTTTTATTGCATCCAGACCTACATTTATAGTTTTTGACTATTTAATAGTCAAATGAAGTGAATCTGACAGAAGTAAGGTGATATTTCATTTAGATTTTAACCTGAATTTCCCTGAAAATCAAAGCAGTGATATTGACCATTTTGAATATGTTTGTTGGCTATTTGTCTATCTTCTCCGGAGAAGAGTCTGTTCACGTCTTTTGCCTATTTTTGATAGGAATTAATTGTTTCTTTCTTTCTGATTTTGTTTGAGTTCTCTGTAG
>CAUYRH010123457.1:0-29526 GCA_963574655.1 Perodicticus potto
CTCTCAGTCCATTTCTACATCCTCTCATAAGAAGATCCGATTTTTTTGGCTCGGCGCCTGTGGCTCAACGGGCTAAGGCACCATCCATGTACACCTGAGTTGGCGGGTTCGAATCCAGCCCAGGCCCACCAAACAACAATGATGGCTGCAACCAAAAAATGGCTGGGCATTGTGGCGGGCGCCTGTAGTCCCAGCTACTTGGGAGATGGAGGCAAGAGACTCGCTTGAGCCCAGGAATTGGAGGTTGCTATGAGCTGTGATACCACAGCACTCCATCCAGGGTGAGGGCTTGAGGCTCTGTCTCAAAAAAAAAAAAAAAAAAGAAGATCCGATTTTTATCAGGGAGCCACCCCTCTTTGCTGATAGTCTTTGGGGTTTGAAAGAGACTGGTACAGCCTCAGGGATTAGCCAGTCCGCATATTTCCACCTCACTCCCCACTCTACTTATTGGTTCAGAATATATTTTATTTGAGCAAATCCTTGAGGTTTTGGTAAAATAAAATAGCAGAGGGGCATTCTTTTTGAGATGTTCTATTTAGTGCGAACATATGCTGAGGCCCCTGGGAAGGGAAGGAGAGCCTAAAAAATGAAATTAACACAGAACCAGGAAAATCCAAGGGAAGAAAAGTCCAAGATCTTCTTCAATTCCATTTCTGAACTTACAAGTAATATAAACCAATTAAGTTCCCTTTTTGTCTAATTTCAGTTGAGATTTTGTCCATTGTGTTAAAAAGGATGTTGACTAATACAGGTTAGAACATTTGTTTCTCATGTAAATTACTGGTTAGGTTAGAACTCCATTAACATAAATGCCTGATCACTCCTGGGAATGAGGAACAGAGTAAATAAAGAAATGAAGAAAGGTAACATTTTTACTGGAAGAAGAAAAAAAGTATCAGGAGTTCTAAGAAAGACTGAACTAGTTGAGTTTTAGCCCCAAGTTACTGAACCATGTACATGGCTTGGGGTAGAAAAAATGTATATGTTAATAAGATAATCTGGGGATTCAAGTTAACAAATGGAGAAAAACTTTTAACTCTAAGTTTAATGTTTTTCTTTGTAGATCATACACAGATAATATTCATGAAGAAATATTTTATTTTTAAATAAATACCAGAAAATGTGAGCGGAACAAATCTCTATTAGTAAAAACCATATAGGATCAGATTTTGTTAATGCTAGAATGTCACATGTGTACGGAAACCAAGATTTGCTGATATGAGTGTTAAATTTTCCTAAGGCAAAGAAAAGCTTAGAATGTACCAGATTTTTTTATTTCTTCAAATCTTTTACCTTACCATGTTTTTAATCTAAAATCTGAAAAATTTAAAGCAGATTTAAAAATCGAAGTTCAAATTTTTAAAAATTTGATAGTTTCAAAAGCGCTAAACCCTTGATTACAGAATAAAATTGTTGATCCTCTAAATCATGTTTTGCATCTGTTATGAGTCATCCAGAGTTAGAGATAAACGATTTTAAACCCAGAGATTTACAGACTCTATAGTCATTAAAAATAGTGTCAGAGAGGAACAAGAGTCACTATTATAGATTAACTAATATGTAAGAGCAAATATTCCTAGTCATAAACCATGTGATTTGCTTGACATTTGGTATTTTTTCCACGTTTAGAGTTTCTAGCTGGCCAGGTGGGGTGGCTCACAGCTATAATCCTAGCACTGTGGGAGGCCACGGTGGGTGGATTGTTTGAGCTCAGGAGTTTGAGACCAGCCTGAGCTATGGTGAGACCCTCTCTCTACTAAAAAGAGAAAAATTAACCAAGCGTTGTGCTGGGTGCCTGTAGTCCCATCTACTTTGGAGGCTGAGGCAAGAGGATGGCTTGAGCCCAAGAGTTTGAAATTGCCATGAGCTATGATGCCACAGCACTTTACCCAGGGCAACAGAGAAACGGTCTCAAAAAAAAAAAAAAAAAGTGAAAGATCACATGATCTTTTAACTTTGTTATTTTAACAAAGTATTATGATTTAAATGGTATTTTAGAAATGATGTACTTGGTTCATAAACATAAGTGGTTTGTTTGCCATTTGCGCTTGTTTTGTTATGGGTTAGGCACTTTTACACCTATGCCATAAAATTCTGGAATGGACACTCATTTGATTAGTCCTGAAGAAGTACTTGCTATGAGACTTGCTTTTATTAGGAAGAAACTGAATAATCCAAGGAAGTAAACATGAAGCCAGTCACATGTATTGGTAGGGTAGAATCGAAGCCCTCTTTTGTGGGCTATTATATTATCCCATCTGAGCTTAATGAGTTGGTTTCTCCTACTGTATTAATTACTCCTGAGGCTTAAGCTGAGACTACAAATGATAATAAGTCTTTCCTGCCACCGTTTTCATGTAATGTCCACTGACAAGTGTGGTTATATTATTTTCAAAACTTCTCCCCAAAGTCATTGGTACTTAACCCCTAAATGAAGTTGTATTCAAGGCATGATAACGATAAAGAAAAACACTTTTATTTTGTTAGCATCTTTACATGGGTTACTATTTTATAAATGGGACAGTATGAAAGCAAATCTGGAAGGAAATTTACCTCCTTCTAAATACACACTATCAGCTACCTATGATGAGGGTACATTGGAAAGTATTTATGATTGCTCAAATTTGACTCCATTTCAAAAATAGCCTTTTATTGAATTGAGAGGCAGAGCAAATGAGCTACCTAAGAAGAGAAAGGCACAAAAGAGGAAATATTCACTGTGACCAAGACTTCTTCAAAGAAAACAATGTATCATACAGCAAATCCATGAAAATTGGCAGGTGTAATAAACCTGCTTTGCTCAAGGATCCCAGAAGCACATAATAGATATTCCTTTGGGTCAGAGTGTGATGAATATTGAGTACATCACAACTCACACTCTGCCTACAGTCTTGTTCAGATTTATTGTTAGCATAATAGCACCTTTAGGAATGGAACACCAGGCTATATTTTTCAGCCAAGTGACATCTTAGCAATTTCTAATAGAAATGGCCCAATTTAGAAATGCTGAAAATACTATTTTTATGTAATACCTACTGATAAAGGTGGTTATATGATTATCAAACCTTCTTCCAAAGTAATTGATTCTTAAACCCTAAATGACATTGTTCATTAGGACTGATAACAGTGTAGAAAAAAACAATTCTGTTTTGTCAGCATTGGAAGAAAATGAATGGTATGCAGACAGGCCTTCTATAAGAAATGTAGGCTCTTAGTAGAAGGGAATGGGAGAAATAATGTTTTTACCATGAAGTCTTAGAAAGAGAGGCTCTTGCTGACTACTTGAGGTGATAACTCCAGTTGGTGTTTTCATTTTAAGGGTATCCTTAATTGTCTATTCCACAATTTGAATATAACATGCGGGGAGGTTGGATAGAGTTTCTCCTCTGCTACTTAAATTTTTCCAGAGGGTTAAAGTCAAAGTCCTTACCATGCCATCAAATCCCTAAACAGTCTGACTTCTGGCCACATCTGTCAGCTCACCTTGTACTGGACTCCACTCTGTTCACTGTGGAGGAGCTGTATCTTCTTCCTTATGCTCCCAGAAATACCACAATTGTTCTCCACTGAGAGCCTTTGCACTTGTTCAGTTGTCTGGAACATTCTTCAAATCTTTCTGTGACAAGCTCTTTCCATTACACCCATCTCAGGGCCATCACCTCCATACAGTAACCTTCCCTCAGGACCTTGTCCTCGTAAGCAACATCTCATCCTACCAGGTCCTCATCACTCTCATTAACCTTTATTTCTACTGTATCCAATGAACTAGTTGTGATCTGACATTAACCTGCTTCTACATTTGTTTACTCGTCCATTTTCTGTTTATACTTAGTGGAATATAAATGCTATGTAGGTAAAATACTGTTGGTCATGTATGTGGTTCATCTCCTGTTCCCAATACAATGTCTGATACGCAGTGAGACCTCAGTAAATACTTAAATAAATGAGTAAATGATTGACCTCTGAAATTAAGCCCCCCCCCCAAGACTATATCTAATTCTTTTTTAGTGATTTTACCGGATGTTATTAAAATCTATAGTTAGGCATAAATATTTTAATCACAATATCAGGGGTACCCAAAATGAATACACATTTTAAGAGATCTTGTTGGAAGTAATATCAATCATTCTCCAAAAGTGGACAAATTGCAGGTGAAATGGATGGGTGTAGCATGTCTAGGTACACTTGACCAGTAATGGTACGCATTTTCAATTCAACTTGGAAAAGTACTACATAAATAACATTCCTTAAACTGTGTGTAGATTTTTTTGGCACCCTCTGTATACCATTTGGCCTTATTATAGGCATTTTTTTAACTTCTCAAAAAAAAAAAAATCTATGTTGTATACAGAGAGCACAAATCTTGACTGAATTTTTGAAGTTCACTAATACAATTTGCTTAGACACACTTGACCTAGACAGGTATAACTTTAGTGCAGTTTGTTCAGGGAGCAGCACCTTTAAAATAGAGCCAATGTTATTTCAGTATTACTGGGTAGCAGATTTTGGTTGATGTTGTGTCACAAATAACCTAAATATTTAGAACTCATGGGCTGTATTTTATCTCAAAACATATTTGTTTTTTCTCTCCCATTTGCAGTGTTAGCACTCAAATTAATCTGCAATTACTCTCCTGAGGGTTTTTTCTTTCTTTTTTCAAGTCATCCTCTACATCTTTTCTAAGACATAGCTTATTGATACAGACTCCTGTACAGAGAAAACTTCATAAAGCACAGCTGATTTTGTCATTACTCTATGTCAAGACCTGCACAGATCCCATTTCTTATAAAGTTCAAACTGTCTAATCAAGCATTGAAATTCAATTTCCTTCAACAAATATTGGAAGTTCTCCAATTAATTTTATTCAGCCCGTGTCATGAGCCACGGCTTCCCTTACTCTGCTCTGTGTATCCTTCACTCAAGTCAGATTGCACTACTGGTAAGATCTCTGCCCTTTTTTCATGCCCAAATCTCTTCTCAGACTACTGTCTTTCTTGTCATTGTCTTTCTTCAGCTCTGTTTCTCCTATTAAAATCAAATCCAAGCCTTCACAGACAAACCCAAATGCTAGGTTCACTCTAACTAATCCTCTAAGTGACAACAATTCCTCTTTCTCCTTAAACTCTGGTTCTAGGAAGACTTTTGTCATTTCCATAGTCTTTGCTTAAATCAGGTCATTTTTCTCAATTGTATACTCATTTTGAGAAATATATAGTATTTAATCTTGTTGAAAATAAATGTGTAATCATGGCTGCTCAATTCTAAAGGGAAAAGAAAAAATAGCCTTTAATATTTCATTAGTTATACCTTATTCATAGTGTTTTATCATTTATAAAGCATTGTATGCACAGAATTTCATCTGAGCTTGATAGTGGGCATAGAAAGGGTTATTATCTTCCTTGTATTGCTAAAGAAAATGAAATTCAGAGAAGGTACATGACTAATCAGAGATCACAGAATGACAGAGCTTACGAGGAGAATTCAATGTATGGATGAAAACATTTTTGCGTTCAAGACATTGCTCCTTGACACAGACTCAAATTTACATAACAGCTAACTTGTTAAAGTTGGGATCAGGTTTTGCAGAGACCACATTCAGTGAAGAGTATAATATGATTTAAAGAGGTAGTCTTCAAAATTTTACGATCAGCCAAGGAAGGGACAAAAATAATGAGCATATGAACTCAATATAGCTATATTTACATAATGTATATTATAAACCATAAAAGAATAAAATTAAAAATTATTGAACCAAAATAAGAAGATATAAAATTTCTGATATTTTCTGTCTTCATTGTCAACAGACCATCTTGTATGTACAAACTGCCCCACTTTGAGAACCACTTATCTTAAAGACAAGAAAGGAGGCATCTTATGTAGCATTGATAAGGAATTAAAAAAGTAATCTGCGTTTTTAAGGCAATTCTCAATTCACCAGAATACAAGAGGAACTTGGGTAGAAATGTAGACAGAGATGCAAAATCAGGATTAAAGCAAAAGTAGGCAAAACTGGAAAAATTAGATTTAATGTGTCTCATTTCATTAAAATAGAATGCAAACTATAAGAACTTATTTGCAATTCTACGGACATCATTTAAAATTGTGGCTATAGATAGCAGTTGTCAATAGCTGTGAAACTTATCACCCCCAAAATTAGTGCTTTAAAAAAACAGTGCATTGTTGTTGACGATTCTGTGGGGTTTCTGGGTATTTTCCTACCTGGTTGAGCTCTATCTCTTTCCTGTGATGTCACTCAGTTTGAATCAGAGAGAAATAGGAAGATGGAAAGGGAGGGAAGGGAGAAGTCACCCAGGGCCTTGGAAGTCATGCTAAGGAGCCAATTTGGTTCAAAATTCCTCCTAATTACAGTAATGGGATATGTTCCAAGACCCCCTTTTACAGAGGGTATGTTCCAAGACCCCCAGTGGACACCTAACACTGTGAATAGTTCCAAGCTCTGTATATACTGTGTATTTTTTCAATATGATAATGGAGCTGGCTGCTAAGTGATATGAGTGAGGAGTATACACAGCAGAGATACCCCGGACAAAGGAAAAAGTCACTTCCCTCTTGGACAGAGTAGGGTGGAGCAGGAGGGACAAAGACAGCTGAGATTCCACCACTCTACTCAGAACGGAATGCAATTTGAAACATGAATTGTCTTTTTCTGGAATTTTCCATTTAATTTTTTTTTAACTATGATTGACTGCAGTAACTGAAACTACAGAAATAAAAACTATAGAAAGTGAAACTGTGGATTGTGTATTTGGATTTTTCTAAAAGATATGTAAGTAGTATAAATTGACAGTTAATCTGTAAGAAAATAATCTGCTTCTCAAACTCAACTTCACTTTGGAATCACCTGAGGACACTTTTAAAATCACTGATGTCAGAATTCTGCTCTCAGAAATTTAAATTTAATTCATCCATGGCCAACTTACTCATTCAGACTTTTTTAAACTTTTATTGAAATCTAAAATACCTTTATAACATGCAAAAAGCATAAACGTCAGTGTCATGAATTTTCATAAATAGAACCCATCCATGTAACTGGCCCTTAAATCAAGATGCAAACAGAAGCTGGGTCTCAGAAGCCCTCTCCAACCACAGCTGAGACACAAAAGCCTCACCATCATTTCTAATGACACAAGTTAGTTCTGCAAGATACATAAATATATAAAGTCATATAGTATGTTACTCTTGCCTGTCTGGCTTCTGGAATTTAATATTAGGTTTGTGGGATTCATCTATGTTGTTTAGAATTATAGTTTCCTTATTGTATTGCTGTATAGTACATTATTCTGCTGTATGAAGCATTCACATTTTATCTTTCCATTCTACTTCCAGAGGTTTTCAAAGGCTCAGTAAAACATAGAAAACCTAAATTACAATGAGAATCTGTTAGTGCTCTGTGGGATTCATGTTAGCATCCCCAAACTTATATATTTTCTATTTTTAATCCACTGCCCGTTGAAAAATCACTGACATATTCAACAAGGAGATTGATGAAGCTGGCTTGTAGCAGCTCATGAGAGAGTTTGGTGTTATTTTCAGGAATATTGCAAGCCAGTTGTTTAAATATGGCCATTATTAAAAGTTACATTATTACATATGAATTAAAAATTAAAATAATTATATTAAAAAGGGAATAATTCAAAACTCATTACTTTCAACCTATTTTAGTACATTTTACTATTATTTGTGGTCTTTTTTTTTTTGAGACAGAGTCTTACTTTGTCTCACCCACAGTAGAGCGCAATGGCATCATAGCTCACAGCAACCTCAAACTCTTGGACTCAAGCAATCCTCTTGCTTCAGCCTCCAGAGTAGCTGGGACTACAGGCACCTGCCACAATGCCTGGCTAATTTTTTTTTTTTTTTTTAGAGACAGGTTCTCACTTTTGCTCAGGCTGGTCTTGAACTCCTGAGCTCATGTGAACCACCTGCCTCAGCCTCCAAGAGTGCTGGGATTATAGGTATGAGCCACCACTCCCGGCCTTCTGGAGGTTCTTTATGGTATTTATATAGTGGGAATACCATATCATGGAGAACAACTGTACATTTCCCCCCAAATTCCAGTATAGGAATGTCATGTCATTAGCATGAAATCAGGCACGGAGAGTATTTACACCACAGAAATTGTCAAATATTACAAATCAGGGCTTCCTTGAATGTGGCTGCTGGAAGAGTTTTCAGTGATGAGTATAATTTGTATGAGGCTGTGAAATAGTTTAAGATTTTATCACATATCAGATACATGGACATAAATTTTTGCTGGGAATAGAGCTGGTATGTTAGGATGCAACTCTAACTGTCAAGTCAGGGTTGAATTGCCACCGAAGATTGGCCAAGGATAACAGTTTTCAGGAAAACTTAGCAAAAGACTTCTATGGGAATCATTTGACTTTGTGGATTGACTTTTATAATAAAAGATTTTGTACACTTTATTATGTTTGTGAGTCGCAAGACCACTGTATTAGTAAAATTGATAATAAACATGTATATATACATATATACATATAAACATATATAAACAAATATATGGATAGATGTCTTTGTTTCAGAGAAGTGGTTCTTAAAAACCCACTAGCATGCTGCTCTGTTTAGCTACTTTTTTATCATTTTTTATAAGTAGAAGTGTGCCATGTTTTAAAGATTAATTTGGAACAAAAAATAACATAAATAATTAGGTACCCAGACCATAGTGACAGTACATAAAGAGACATATATATGTCCTGCAAATATATATATGTATGTGTGTGTCCTGTATATGTATAAATTGTAATTGTTTTTGTCTCTTTTAGCATTAATTTAGATTTTGATATTTTGTTTACCCTAGGTTTAATACTAAATTAAGGAACAAAAATAACAGATTTGACTCACTCTGTAGAAAAAATTTCTTCAATCTGAAGGTGTACCTCTAAGGTTACCAGAAAAACAGATGAAGAGTTTCTTTTCCTTTCTCATAATTAAAAAAATCAAACTCGCATTTCCTACAGCTTCCGCTAACAACAGGTGCTGTCTACTCACTTTGCCAAAAGTTCACAATACAACAGATTTGGTACAGAACTAAAAACAACATTTGAATAAAGAACAAAACCCTTCCAAATGTTCTGACCAGCTCTATAATCAGTTCTCAACACGGAGCCAGGAAACAATAACAACTTTTTCTTTTTTATGTCGAAAGGGCAGAAGATTTGTTTGCCTTTCTGATTTGTTTTGTTTTACCTGTATTTTCATACAGGAGAATCTCAGAAAGCGATTATAATCAAAGAACACGAAAGTGCTACATTTGTGGTTGGAGATTTACACAGTCACAATTGTACAGCTCAGAAGGGAGGGAGGTGCAAAATTCCTCTCCTCTCCTTAGAAATCTTATTCAGTAATGGAGGAAAAAATTCTTTCTGGGAGGAAATTACCAAAATCTACTTTGTGGCTACAGCATCTCGTAATAGTGACCAACTATTTTTCTACTTTGGACTCCTAAGGTTGAGATGTTAAACTGAATCTGATATCTTGGCTGTGTTTTGATACATCTAAGTTCATGGTCTTAAGTTTATTTTGCTTACCCAAAGTCTTAGTCTCTCTTTAATAAAAGTTGGCAATTTGTCAGATGATTTGTTGTTGATGATGACATATCTGTGGAAGGCAGCTCTTGGTCTGTGTCTGAGAACACATTTGCAGAGAGAGGCCCAGGCATGTGAGGAGGGAAGGTGCAGACGGACTTGGAGAACTGGCTCCAGAAACATCATCTTCCACTCAATTGCCAGTTTTTCTGTTTACCATCTAGCTGGACACTTTGCCCTTCTGCATCTGCCCATTCCTTATATTTTTATATCAAAATTTGCTCCAAATGAGAACATAGGAACAGAACAGAAAAGAAAAAGCAAAAGAAAAGTCACATCATGGAAAATAAGCTGTGCCCATAGATTGGCATGACAGTTTCTGATTTCCTGATTGTTCCTGAAGACAATGGAGTTTATAATATTGTACAATAATCTTTCCCAGCTCTGACACTCAATGATTTTCAAGGTGAAGGTGTTATACAAAGGTACGGTGTTTTAATAGTTCTGATGAAAGAGTATATGAGGACCACGCAGCTTCTTTTAGCTATAAGGCACTTTGGGACTCTTGTGTGAATTTTCTTGATGCATGTTATGCTAGTCCCTTGGGTAATTATGAGTGAATTGCTCTCTGCTATTTCATCAATCATTTTCTGATTGTGATTTTGAAATTATTATCTAGCGCAACACTGATGGAGTGGGACCACAAATGAGTAAGGCTTGCTAAAATTCAGAGCTGTGTTCAGAAGCCAAGTCTTCCATTGCTAAGGCTGTGCCATACCCACATGTTCCAGCCTTCAAAGCTTATTGATCAGTCTGCCTGTCTGTCAATGTGGTCAATCACTTAATTCAGTGAGATGCTCAGACACCCCAAACAAACTATTCATGTGGAGAGATAACCAGAAACACATGTTTAGCAGCTGAGCCGGTAAGAAGGTAAACACTTACCCAATCTATAATCAATTGATTCTTCGTGATTTACACTACTGCCTCTTTTTCTCCTTGGTGGAAAACTGATTGAAAATAAGGGGAAATCTGCATCAGGAAACAAGAAGTATCATTGGACTGACACAATCTTGGGATAGCGAGAACTGTCCAAATTTCTCTTCCCTTTATAATTCTGCATAACCTCTCTGAGATTCAGAAGGTGGAAATATCACTACCCTGTGAAAGATAAATGAAAGCCTGTCTGGTGAGAGAGACTCCGAGAAGCTGAGAGCTTGTCCTCAGTTTTTTCTTCATATCCAGCTTTTTGTCCCCATTGCTGGCACTACTAACAGTGACCCCAGGTCCACCCCAGTTTCAGAGGCAACGGTTCACATACACCTCCCACCCGTAAGCCGCTCTGGAAGCTGGACATGCTGGCTTTCCAGAGTTCCTTGAATAACCCCACATGTCCACCTGTTCCAGTGCCCCAGCAGGCTTGTCGGTGACGTAACTGTGATCCTTCACCACTCACTTCTGTACCGTCTTCTTCTCTTCCCTAAGGATTATAAAGGGTCTTCTTCCTAAAACAAATATAATTCATATTATGCATGGTAGTTTTGCTTCTTCATTGAATCTTGACTAACACCTGTCCAGTTCAAATTTGTCATACACGATGGGCGACAATATCCATGTCACTCTACTTTGATTTCCCCTTGTGATATTTGGTGAGCAGTGATGCTCTCAAATGACCAGATTTTTCACATATAGTGTGATTAGGAGACCGAATAAATCCTTGACAAATATCAGTGGCAGCATGATAGTGCTGTACAACCTGGCACAGATTTTTCGTGTGTCTTCCTCTGTTTTGTGAAGCCCACTATCTCCCTGTGCCATTGAGTTTTCAGGGAGCACTTCCTGCGTCCTACCCTAAATCATTTGAAGCGTAATCATCCCCCAAAGTCAGCTTAAACCATAAATGCCCCCAATTCCCACACCACTGAATTAAGAAGTATGTTTATTCACACATACAAACTAAGGACTGAGCTTCCTCCACGCCACTGCCCTCTGGACGTACTTACTGTGGTTAGTAAGTCAAGACTGTTAGTGCTTCAACCCGAAGATAGGAAAACACAAGGAAGTGAAGGAGGGCACATGGATGTTGTAAGGTGACAAGGATGATTTTTAGGAGCAGCACGTACCTTATAGAATATGGGGTATTTTCATACCTGATCTCCTTGACTGCTCATCATTCCTCTTGGTGTTAGTGGAAGAGGAGAGGGGCTGGGCTATGTGCTTGTCCATGGTTATATGTGTGGCTTATAAGAACCGGACAAAAACCAAGGAGTAGAGACTCTAGTGTGAGGTCCACTGAAACAAGGCTGGCACTTTGGTGAGATGAGGCCACTGGCTCTTCCCCTGTGAACTCTTATCCCACATCCTCTTTACCTCTCACCCCAGGCGTCGAAGGAGCCTCTGCAACCATCTTCACTACCAACCCCTTCCTTCTGCTCATTATGCAAATAGGCAATCAGAGTTTCATGTTCCTCATTTCGAAAATTAGTTCTATTAGTCCATATGCTCCCAGCAAATCCCTTAAGTGTTATCCTTTTGCTGCAGAACAAAGTAGATTCTTCTTGAAGCTACAGTGAAACTCACTCAAACCCCCCAAATGAGCCTTTCAAACACTTTTCCCCCACTTTTTTTCTTTAAAGGCACTTTGCACCAACCAAACTGAGTGCACACTCCACACACAGTCACTTCTGCAAGGATATAACTGATAATATTCCTAACAGCTACCTGTATTGAGCAGTTATTAGGCTCCATAGACCCTGCTAGTTGTCTAGCAGACCTGGATTACCCAGGCAATACCATAAGGGCGTGCATTATTATTATTCCCATTTTGAAGATGAGGAAATCTGGAGAGGTTAAATGACTTTCTCAAGATAATGGAGGTTGCATTTCAGTGTAGACGGAAGTTGTGAGTAAACAGAAGTTGCATTTCATTGCAGAGTGAATTTTAAAATGACCCTCTCCAACTCTCTGTGCCACTGGCTTTCTGCAGGCACGTCCCATTTGTCAGAGCACCCTGTCCCTCTAAACACACATTTTGATTCTTCCTTCCCTTCCAGGGCCAGGTGAAACCAGTAAGTCTTCCATAACCTCTGCCTCACCATCCCCCATGGAAAGTCTGTCTCCTTTGAATTTAAAGGAAGAGGCGTAATTTCTTGTTAGTTGGGTGGCATTTGAGTCTCTTTTCCCAGTGAGTAGCTTGGGTCCTGGTACACAGCGCAGCACAGGCTCATCCCGATGAAAGACGCTTTGTGGGATTCGAGCACAGCACTTATTTATCAGTAGGACCACAGATTTATTAAGCTCAGGGCACAGGCTCTGCAGTTAAAAACACCTTGGCTCATACCTGACTGTCTGCTACTTGTGTGAGAGGGCAAGTGACTGAAACCCTCTCTGCTTTATATGCTATGTGACACATGATAAGCGCTTAATTCACAATAGTTACTGTTATTGTTGGTACTTTTTCTGCCACCATTGAAAGTTTTTCACATTAGTGTTCTTTTTTGTTTGTTTGTTTTATTTTTTAGGTAAATTCCCTCTTATAATTGTGTCCTGCCCCAAGTGGAGTGTCATATACCATGACCACTCCCTGCCCTTTCGTCCTCCCCACTCCCCACTCCCTCATTCCTACCACCAAGTGGTGTGTCCTGCCCGCAAGTGGTGTGTCATATACCATGACCACCCCCAGCCCCTCCATCCTCCCCTCTCCCCACTCCCTCATTCCCCTACCCCCCACCACCATGTATTAGCTCATCTGCTGCCTTCATAGTAGAATTGAGTACACTGGATTGTTGCTTCTCCTTTCTTGTGATGCTTTGCTAAGAAGAATGTGTTCCACCTCCATCCAGGTTCATACAAAAGATGTAAAGTCAGCATCTTTTTTAGTGGTTGAATAATATTCCATGGTATACTTATACTACAGCTTGTAATCCATTCCTGGGTTGGTGGACATTTAGGCTGTTTCCACATTTTGGCAATTGTAAATTGAGCTGTGATAAACAGTCTAGTGCAAATGCCCTTATGATAAAATGACTTTTTTTCTTCTAGGTAGATGCCCAGTACTAGGATTACAGGATCAAATGGGAGCTCTAATTTGAGATCTTTGAGAATTCCCCATACTTTTTTCCAAAAGGGTTGTATTAGTTTGCAGTCCCACCTGCAATGTAAAAGCATTCCCTTTTCTCCATAACCACGCCAGCAACTGCAGCTTTGAGGTGTTGTGATGTGGGCCATTCTCACTGGCGTTAGGTGATATATCAGAGCGGTTTTGACCTGCGTTTCTCTGATAAGGGGTGATGAGCATTTTTTCCTATGTTAGCCATTCGTCTGTCCTCTTTAGAAAGGTTCTATTGATCTCTTTTGCCCAATGCTATAAGGGATTGTTGGCTCTTTTTTGTTGTTGATTAATTTGAGTTCTCTGTATATTCTAGTTATCAAGCTTTTGGCCGATTCATAATTTGCGAATATCTTTTCTCATTCTGAAGGGTGCCTATTTGCTTTGGTTGTTGTCTCCTTAGCTGTACAGAAGCTTTTCAGTTTAATTAAGTCCCATTTGTTTTCGTTGGTGTTGCAATTGCCACAAAAGTGTTCTTCATAAAATCTTTCCCCAGGCTGATATCTTCAAGTGTTTTCCCCACACTTTCTTCAAGGATTTTTATTGTTTCATGCCTTAGATTTAATTCTTTTATCCATCTTGAATCAAAATATTAGTGATCTTAACCTGATCTTTTCATATTAGTATTAGTGATCTCTCCTTGTGTTACCTAGACAGACCTTAAACCTTGACTGGGTAGATTGAGATCTTTAACTTGTACTCTCCAAAGCGCCTAGTATGGATGTGGAAAATATCTTTTACTTAGCTAGTAAATATGTATCAAAGTTGTGAAGAGCCATGGACATCATAATAATAATGACAAACAGCCATATCATGTTTCCTAAGTGCTGTCAGGGGTGTCTAACCCACTGCCCGTGGGCTGCGTGTGGTTCAGGATGGCTATGAATGCAGCCTAACACAAAGTCATAAACTTATTTAAAGCGTTTTGAGATTTTTTTGTGGAACTTGATTGCATGGTTCTTGAGTGTAAACTTGTAGACGACAATGTCTTGTTGCAACTTCATATAAATTCAACATACGTACACTCTCGCTGTCTGTACATCTGTGCAGCTGCTTCCTGTGTGTTATCTTCCAAGCACAGACAGTCGATTTGACACCATCACATGTTCCATGTGCTCGTGGTTGCGAGGCACCGATTACCAATAACATTTCAACCTACCATTGCAACATTAGGTGTTTGATGTTACTTAGAAGTCAGGTAAGAATTCTTATCTGGTTATTAAGGGCACTTCCACACTTCGCCTGCAATGCTGTACAATCAGCGCCGCGCCTCTAAAGCATTTTAAATGAATCAAACTAGATTGCTGATACAGAGAATTACTAGAAAGGAGGTGAGTGGACAGGACTTTAAGGAGGTGTGTTCCTGGCAACAGGAAGCCAGATGCACACAACCGTGGAGACAAACAGGGACAGAATGATGGGGATGAAGTGGGTGGCAGAGGAAGAATGGCGGGACGTGAGGAGGAAAGGAGGAGACAGAACATGCTAGTCACAGAGGCCCTCCTCAGGCCTTAGGATTCAATCCTAACAGTAATGAGAATGGATCACAGAGCACACAATCAGCCAAGGATTTGTTCTTCCATTGAGCCTAACAGGCTCCAGGTTAAAGGTTCTTTTGGAAATGCAGATAATTCTAAATAGTTAAACAAGGAGACATACTCTGAAAGAGAAGCCTGGAACCCAATGGAGGCTGGTCAGGAGCAGGGTGGGGATGCTCGGTCTTCTCACTGCTCTCAGACACATCCTTTCATCTCTGTCTCCCCTTTTCTAATTCTGCCCACATTCCACTTTAATCCTCAATGCCAGTGAGATGATCCAGAGTTTGACTGCACATTTAGCTCTTGGGGAATACTGCAGACGAGGATGAGAAGTATTCATCTTTCTTTAGTGTAAACCATAACTAACAAGGGGCTACAAAGTGATATAAAGGGCCTTTGTGGTCAAGTTGCAGAGCTGAATTGGAAAAGTATTTCTGAGTAGTAGGATTTTAGTGTAATTTATGTATGTATGTATGTATGTATTTATTTTTTACTTCTCTAAATTTCCTAAAGGGATTTATTTTTAAAATTAAAAGGGACAGATTTTAAAAGTTTGGGCTACTTATCTAGATGGCCTAAGAACCCAAGACATGTTTCTTGGGAAATGCTGTGAAATGCAACCAAAATAAGCTATAATTTAACTTCAAAATTTTGGCTACAGATTCAATTCATCTCCTATCTATAAACCAGGGTTTTATAACTTTAGCACTATGACCTGAATATTAATCATAGTTTGGACCAGATAAATTCTTTGCTGTGTGGGGCTGTTCTTGCACTGTGGAATCTTCGGCAGCATCCCTTGCCCCTACCTGTAGATGCCAGGAGTACCCCCACCCCCAAGTAATGACAATCAAAAAATTACTCCAGGGCCAAGCACAGTGCCTCATGCCTATAATCCCATCACTCTGGAAGGCCAAGGCATATGGATTGCTTGAGCTCAGAAGTTTGAGACCAGCCTGAGTAAGAGCAAGACCCCATCTCTACTAAAAATAGAAAAAACTAGCTGGGCGTAGTAGTGGGCAACTGTAGTTGTATCTGCCTGGGAGGCAGCTGAGGCAAAAGGATTGCGTAAGCCCAAGAATTTGAGGTTGTTGTGAGCTATGACACCATGGCACTCTACCAGGGTGACAGAGTGAGACTCCATCTCAAAAAAAAAAAAAAAAAAAATCTGGATTCTAGAATTCCACAGGAGTATGAAAGAGCTCCCAGTTGGGAGCCACTGCATGTGTACTCTGGCCTTGATAACTCTTCTAGTTCTAAGGAACCATTACTTACACTCTGCCATTCAATAAAGCCTCTGCCTTTGATTTCCTACCATCCAATCCCACTGAAGCTGTTGAGTCCCTGGGTAGCTCTGAGCCCTCTCTCATTGGACTGTCTTCCCAAGGAAATGGACAGAAGTCGACAGCTGCCTCAGGAATATCTCTGATCACACTTACTTCGTTTGAGCCCACTGGGAAGACTAACTCCTTGAACTTCATACTACTCTCTCCCAAGTTTGTACCGAGTTTCTCGGAGGTGCTTAAGAAAAAATGTCTTTCACATCTCTGAAACCTAGTTTATCCCTTTATCAGTTTCTGAAG
The DNA here is from genome assembly GCA_963574655.1 of Perodicticus potto. NCBI lineage: Eukaryota > Metazoa > Chordata > Mammalia > Primates > Lorisidae > Perodicticus > Perodicticus potto. The sequence continues at coordinate 16,796 of CAUYRH010123457.1, forward strand.
GTCTCCAAAATCAGCAGGATTATATTGCCCTCTGTAGATGCTACTGGTTATAAAAAAAATAAAAATCGAAGCAGACTTTTAACATAAAAGCAGTATATTGGGAAGGAGGAATATAAGGGAGAAGGGAACTAATGATAATTAAGCACCTACTGCATGCCAGCTTCTGCGCTGGTAGCCTGTGGCATTACCTCATTTAATTTATAGTGTGAAACTTTAAGGTGAAGAAACCAAGACTAAGAGAGATTAAATGTCAACATTATACTCTAAATAAATGGCCATTCCAGATTGTTCTATTTGACTCAACACTTTCTGCTCACTTTAATATAGTATTTCCTAAAAGAGCATTCAGGAGTTCTTGAGAAAAGTCAGGACAGCCTACAATAATCGCGTGTGTGTACACACGTGCCACAACTTAATCCAGTTTGAGAATGTCAATTATCTCACTAAAATCATGAATGAGCTGTATCAGATCCCATATTCTTGAAAGGGCAGTCGGATTTCTGATAAGCAACTCATATGCATGGGAGCAAAGATAACATTCTATCTATAGACCTGTCGTGAGGCAAGCTGTCTCTTTTTAAAAATGATTTAGAGGCAGCTGGCCTCTAGTCTGTTAGTGTCGAGCTTTGCTATTCATCATCAGAGGCAGGAATCTCTTTCCATTTTCACATAAGGCGCGTGTCTTCCTCCTGGAAGATCTTTCTCCAGGAGTGGATGGGATCAGGCCAAGGTCTCTGCTCGAAAGATAGAGACAGAACTCAGCACTATTTATATCTCACAAGGACTGACTCAGTGCCATTGCCTGTTTAACCTGCTTGTCTTCCTGTTTGGAGATGTTCTTTCCCTCCTGGCTTTTCTGCCATCTGTGACATCTCTGCAGGCAAACCGTAGGAGTGCGTGCCTTTAAGGATCACTTTATTTGTTTCTTCCGAGAAGAGTTTAACATTGTCACCACAGTTCTAAGCAGTGGTTATATGTACTAGACTTCTTTCTTCTTTGCAGTGGGATTATATCTACTCAATTCTGTGTATTTCTCTGTCTGGCTATTTCACTTGTAAATCTATCTCTTCTGCTAGATGCCCTGATTTCACCTGAAAGTTTGCATAGACTTTAGTGTAAATGCTCTAGTAAAAATAGCTGCCTGTATTAACATTTAAAACATGTGCTCAATACTGTGTGCAAGGCTTTACATGAATTCATTGAATCCTCAAGTAATCTAAAGGATGAAAAGTATCACAATCTTCATTTTAGATAAAGGCAACCAATTAAGAGATGTGAACAGCTGTCTAATTACATACAGCTCATATGTGACGGAGGTGGGGTTTGAACTCAGATCTGTCCAATTTCAAAGCCCAAGGTTGTCCTACTTTATCATATTGCCTTCCTGTGAGCATCTGTTAGGATTATCTGATTGCCTGACCTGAAATATTATTTTCATTTTCATCATTTTTTTGTACTCGACAAAATGAATATATTTTTAGAATCTTTCATGACATAGAAATTGAATTATAAACAAAATAATTTCTGCCATTATCCATTTACTGGTGTTTTCCCTGTGGAAAAACCTAAAATGATACACTAGACCAGAATTCTGATGTAAAACAGGCCACCACGTATTCCCTGACACCAAACTTCATTTCTTTATCGGTAAACTGATGAGGTTGGAATTACGAATTCTTAAATCCTTTCCATCTCTAATATTCTGTGATTTTCTGATGCAGAAGGAACTTCTGCCTCACATAGGCCTTACAAAATACACTGGAGAAAACACCCTAGTAGAAAATTCCACATTACTGCTATGAAACTTTGTGCTTATTCAAATATCTTCATAGGGCCTCTCTCCAGAGACTCAGAGCACTTACTTAATTTAATTTAGCCCTTTGTAAAATGGGTCTTCTCTGAAAATCTCAGCTTGAGGCATTTCCTTGGTACCCACATGATCCGTTTGCTTTTACAGAGGCTTTATTTTTCTCCCCTAAGAATTTCCTGTTCGTTTAGCTACAGCCAGAGGTAAAGCTAACAATTTGTGTATCTCTTCAGAGGCACCCAATTTATTAAGTGGCTTTTAATTGGCATGGGAGCTTATAAAATGCCCTCTGAGAGACAATGTGAAGTCTTATTTCATTAAATACGAAGGTGTAGAGGAGATACTTTCCCAGGGAATGTTTTCTTAGATGGCAGAATGGACTCTACCTACTCCACACTGAAATTCACCAGCAGCATCTCAGGGAACTTTCCAGGGTCTATTACACATGTTCTCCTGCCAGATCTTCTGTCACCAACTTGAACCTATAGATTAAACAATGGAAATGAAACCTCTGCATCCTTCACTTACTCTTTCTCTCCCTTTTTATTTTTATTTTTTGTTTTTTTGTGATAAAAATAAAAAGTAGAGTGCCACAGTGCCGTGATAGCTCAAGCTCCTGGGTTCAAGCGATTCTCCTGTCTGAGCCCCCCACACAGCTGGGACAACAGGCACCTGCTGCCAGCACACCCAGGTAGTGTTTTTCTATATTTCTGTGCTAGTAGAAATGGGGTCTCCTCCTGTTCAAGGTGATCTCAAAAGCCCAAGCTCAAGCAATCCAGCCGCCTCAGCCTCCCGGAGTGCTAGGATTACAGGTGTGAGCCACTGTGCCCTGCTCTCTCCCCTCTTAAATTCGAGACTGTAATTGTGGCAGAAAGTATAATTAGTAACTATTAATTAGTGACTGTGTAGTGCAGTCCACACTCATCTCATAAAATCTCAGTCATCCATTCAAGATCCATCATATGACTTCTACTGCTCATTTCTATAACCCCAGGGCTTAAATCGGTAACTGGCACATAGGACAAACCCAATGAAAAATACCCAATTAGCACATCAATCATTGTGCTCTGAGTAAAGTACTAAGCATAAATGACATTGGCCCAATTCTTACAGAGCTTTTAGTGATGGTTTATTGTCACACATCCCCCAGAGATTAGTTCATTAAAAAACATGTACCTCTAAGGCGATGGAATCGGCAAATCTCACTTGGTCTAAGGAGTTCAAAGAACACTCCTAGGGTGGTGCCTGTGGCTCATTCAGTAGGGTCCTGGCCCCATATACCGAAGGTGACGGGTTCAAACCCGGCCTCGGCCGAATTGCAAAACAGAAAAATAGCTGGGTGTTGTGGCAGGTGCCTGTAGTCCCAGCTACTTAGGAGGCTGAGGCAAGAGAATCACCTAAGCCCAGAAGTTGGAGGTTGCTGTGAGCTGTGTGACGCCATGGCACTCTAACCGAGGGCAATAAAGTGAGACTCTGTCTCTCCAAAAAAAAAAAAAAAAATAAAGAACACTCATTTGAGGACTTGCCTTTGTAACTAAAATATGAATAAAAATTGACCATAGAATAAATGCAGGAAAAAAGGCATTTAAAATATAGGCAAAAATAAACCACAATACAAATGGAACTAGGTAGGAACAACTACAGGTTATTCAAAGCTAACAGAAGGGTAGGGTAGATCTCAATCAAAAAAACAGGAGATAGAAGGGTACAGGCGAAACATACTAAAAGCAGAATACAAATGTCTTCATACAATAACTAAGAAAATGCCATGAAGGCTATGTTAAACAGTTTGATGAAAATATTTCAGACTGTATATGAAACCAACACATTGTACCCCTTGATTGCACTAATGTACACAGCTATTATTTAATAAAAAACAAAACAAAACAAAACAAAACAAAAAGAAAACAGGAGAGAGAGGCAGGGACCCAACCTTGTGGGACTTCCTGAGTCCTTCTTCAAATTATTGAGGATATTTCAGTTCTTCCTGAACAGTGTGCAAGACATTAAGTCCTTTCAGCTAGAAGAGGGAGGTAAAGTGGGAAGGAGGAATAACAAAGACATCACTGGGTTTTTCTATTGAACAGACTTTATTGACTGTTCTCGGTGATGGAAGGAGTGAGAATTTCTAGTCAGTTATGGTAATCAAAGTAAAAAAAATCAACAGTTTTATGTGGGGGTATGGCTGTATCAATAGAACTATTTGAAAAGAGTTAGGATATAATTGAAAGGTTAAAATTTGGACTTGACATTATATTTTATACAGACGTGAGAGGAAGGAAGCTATCAAGGAGGACCCTCAAGTCTGCGACTTAAGCAATTGATTTACTGGGGTTGGCATTTTCTGAAATAAGGGACAGAGACAGATCTGGGGTTAGCTCATGAGTTCCTTCTTCTATACTGATTTGAGATAGCTTTGAGTTTACTGTTCCCGTAACAATATTGGGTACAACATGGGTATCTGTGGAACAAAAGAAGAGGGATGTGCTGGAGCCATGATGATCTGAGAATCATCATGCCATAAACATAAATGAATTATAATAGAAATAGAAGAGAGACTAGGCCCCAGACTAAAGATGAGGCATCTTGATAGAAACAGGTTAATTACAGACAATGACTGGTAGAGAATCATAGCATGCAAAAGTTTTGAAGAAGCCTTGGCTATAAAAACATGAAGCAAGCAAGAGAGTGTGGAATCGTTAAAAGCAAAGAAAAGTGTGTTTGTGGGGAATGAACTATAATCATTGATTAGTCAAGTAAATGAAAAAGTAAAATATATCGATCTATAGGTATGATGACAAGGATGGCACTTGTAGCCTCAGCTATCTACATGTCTATCTATTTAAGAGAGAAAATAAAGTTGAATTTAGTGAATAGAAAGTGCAGAATTAGGGGCTAATTTGTAGATGTGTAGCTGTGACAGGTGTCAAGGTATGTTTATAAGTTATTATGGAATAAGAATCTATACAAGATATCAAATTATCTCTTCACAGATTACTTCTTCATTACATAGTAAGAGACTTTCACAATAGTAAGATGTACATGTTCCATTACGACCAAATGATCAAATTTTGCATCACCAATGATGAGATCATGTGATATAATGCAGATCCTGATACAATAAGAAGCATAGAACATCATCTATGTCATATTCTTGCAAAGAATGTTTAACCTGAATCTAATCACAGGGAAACAATCAAAGAGTTCAGACTGGAAAACTTTATCCATGGCCTGGACTCGTCAAGAATGCTAATGTAATAAAATTATAAAAATGTGGGAGAACTGCTTCAGAGTAAAAGAAACTAGAAATTGCATGGAAAAGGCAAACTTGGTTTGATCTTCAAAAACAAAATCAGACGTAAAATATTTTGTTTTTGTTTTGGTAAATTGTATAAATGTGAACATAGACTGTGAAGTGTCCTGTCTATGGTAATGAAATGATTATAATGAAGAATGTCCTTTCTCTTAGAAGATGAATGCTGAAGTTTCAGAGGTAAATTATGACATTCTGCAACTTGCTTTCAAAACAATCAAAAATAAGAAATTTGGGCTCGGCACCTGTAGCTCGGCGGCTAGGGTGCTGGCCACATACACCCAAGTTGGCAAATTTGAATCCAGCCGGGGCCTGCCAAACAACAATGACAACCTCAGCCAAAAAATAGCCAGGCATTGTGGTGGGCACCTGCAGTCCCAGCTACTTGGGAGGCTGAGGCAAGAGAATCTCTTAAGCCCAAGAGTTGGAGGTTGCTGTGAGCTATGACACCACAGCACTCCACCCAGGGTGACATAGTGAGACACTATCTCAAAAATAAAAAGAAGAAATTTGAGCTGTATTTTTAATTTCATTTAGTTCATTTTCAGTGCTCTTAATTTCCTTGTCTTGAATCAGATTCTATCTAGCATCACATTCTTTCTGCTTAAAGAACTTTTTAAATTTTGTTTTAAATAAAATTACAGGTGTGCTCATAAGTTCCTCTCCGACTTTTTTTGTTTGTCTAAGGAAATGCTTTATTTCTCCTTCATTTTTTAACTATGTTTTCACCATGTATAGAACTGTGAGTAGACATTTTTTTTTAATTTTAGTTCTTTAATGATATCACTCTATTTTCTTCTTACTTGCATGATTTCTGAAAGGAAGTGTTTTTTTTTATTTGTTTTTGGCATGTATACATTTTTTATTTATCTTTACATCTGTGTATCTTGATTTTTCTGTTTGAGTATGACTTAACTATACATACATACATATATATATACACACACACATATATAACTATACATACACGCACATATATATACACTAAACTCGATAGGTGTTCTCTGAGTTTCTTGGATCTGTAATTTACTATCTTCCATTAATTTGGAAGTCAGCTATGCTCACTGCTATACCACCAACATATTTTCCATTAATTTGAAAAAAATATTACCCACTATTTCTTTGAATACTCACCCTTTTGCTTACTCTCTTATTCTTCTGGGATTCCAATCACACGTGTATTAAAAAGTGTGACATTGTCCCATAGCTCTTAAAAGCTTATTTCTGTTTTATTCACTCTTTTTCTCTTTTTGTGTTTTAGTTCAGAAATTCCTGTTGATTTATCTTCAATTTCACTGATTCTCTCTTTGGGTATGTCAAGTCTACTAATGAGACGACTGAAGGCCTTCTTCATTGCTGTTATTTGTTTTCCATTTCTAACATATCTGATTGATTTTTACCATCTATCAATAGATTAGGAATTAGAAATTAGCCTATTGATGAAGTGTATTGTTCATCTTTTCCAGAACAGTTTTAATATATTAATCACAGTTATTTTCAATTCTCTGTAGGATGGTCATGTGTCATATGTGACTGTGGTTCTGTTGATTGCTTTGTCTTTTGATAATTATTTTTCCCCTAGTTTTTTCATATGCCTTATAACATTTTGTTGAAGCTTTGTGTCTTTTGAAAAGCAGTCAATAGTTTTTAAACCTAGACATGGCATGTTTTTACCTCTGATTGCCCTGCAGTGTAGGAACTTGAGCCACGCTAGTCAGGCATTGTGCTGAGTTTGAATAAGTCATGTTTACGCTTGGTGTAGAATGAGGATTGGTTTGCCAGATCTTTTCTTAATGTCTATTTTATTCCCATCTTTAGGATCTTCTCTGTGTACCACATCTCAGACAGTGTGTCTCACCAAACATTTCTGTATCTTCCAAAGCTGTTTTGCACTTACAGATGTCAACCAGGGATTTTCAACGTGGTGGTGAGAGAGGTATTCTGATTCTGATTAAGCCTCAGTTTTAGGTATATGCAGTGTCCCCAGGTTTGAGGGAAGGGGGTGCCTCATTGTTCTTCTCATTGTGCTTCTCCCAGCTAACATTCTGGAAAGGAGGTCCTGTCCCCTGCTGCAAAGTCTCTTCTCCAGTTGCCTAAGGTACTTTCCCTGCAGTTTAAAGTCTCTCTTTCGAGGAGAAGTAGGGGAGGAGGGTGTGAGCAGGGTTTCTTGCCTTTCCTGCACTGGCTTCTCTTCTCCTCCTCTCATCTTGTACTCTGAGGATTTTACCAAAGTCATTTTTCATGGTTTCTGGTGAGGTCCAAGGAAAGAGTCTGATGATGGTGCAAATTTCTCTTATATCTCTAGTCCAAAATGCTTCTATTTTGAGAATTACAAGTGAGTAATTTTTCTCTTTATGCTTACAGCCAACTGAACCACATGTCTCCTTGCTAATTTGTTTCTAGGTGAACAAATAAATGGTAACTCATCCTCTTCCCCAGAGGCACATGTCTTTCTTTAGATTTTGAGAGAGTTGGTATCTTCTGATTTCAGCTCTCTGACTGAATTCAAAAAAAGTGGTAAATTTGCAATTTGTCCAATTCTTTTTGCTATTCTAAGAGCGGGCATAATAATTATTTTTAGCTTTGTGCATCCCAAACAGAAACTAAAGATACTTGCGACTTACTTTCAAATAGTTCAGGGAAAAAATGAAGAAAAAGAGAAAGAGCGAGTATGTGCATATGTGGCAAAGCATTAAGAATTGCTGAATCTACGTGAAGTGAGTATTCATAATATGTTCCATTGCTGTGTTGCCACATATGCAGTACTCCATTATATTAAATGTAATTAAGACCTAATTCTTATTATTAATATCAATCAAAATGGGTGAATATATTTTTCCTTTCTAGCTTGACATTGTCTTTGTAAGATACCACTCCTGCTAACTGTATTTTTAAACACCTGGGTTTACTAAATATTTTATATACTTATCCCCCAGCAATGTTGCAAATAGAATAGAAATACTTTTGCATAAATTCATCACTCTTTGAAGGAGTCAGCTAATTGGAAAAAGCATTAGATTTGCAATTAGAGAAGATAGGCTTAAGTGCAAGTCTATTTATTCCACAAATATTTACGGAGATTTTGTTGCCAGAATTTCTCTCTGCAGAGCCTTTGATCTTGGAGATTTGAAGAATGAATCCACGGACTGGAGTAAGGGACAGGATAGAGTTTATTGATGGAAAGATTGATAAGCAAAAGCAGGGGAAGAGAACCTATGGCAGCATAGGTGGGGAAACCCATATGGGAAGGTCCCCCCTTCTGTATAGGGGGCTTAAATACTGCTTTTCGTATCCTGCAGCAGGCAGGGCATTTGAGGGAGGTATGTCACAATTGGCCAGAGATCTTCAAGGAGAAAATAATCTTAAAATTGGCAAGGAAATGATGTCCTTGCAGATCTCGAGCCAGGCGAGGGAGTAGGGTGTGTGTTCTCACCAGGAGGAACCTCCCAGAACCCAGCAGCCTGGTTTTTTTCATAACCTTGCTGGAGCTCACAGAGTGCAGCCTAGAAAGGGCCTGTTGGTGCCTAAAAATGGGGTCTGTGGTAAGACTGATTTCTGAGCTCACCCAGGCCTTGAAAATTGGGACAGGGTCCCTGTCCAGCCCTCAGTGGGGGAGCCCCGTGTCAATTCTGCTATGTTCTATGATTGTGTTAGAGGCTTGCGAGAGAATACTAGCTCTGCTGCCTATTAAGTCTTTGAACTTGCACAAATTTATATTGTCTTAGCTTTATTCTCCATCTCTGTGAAGTATAGATAATAATATCTGCCCAGCTTGTGTAGGTTAAATTCCCTGGTATGTGCTAAAGTATTTTGTGAATAATAAACAACTTACTCCAAAACATATTGTTATAATTCTGTTCTAATTACTTATTTTTATTCACTTGTTAGAATATTTTTTACTTTCTCTGTATTTCTGTAATGTCCTTGGCCTTTGTTTCTTACTTCATTTTATTATGACTGCTTACAATGTTATAGTCATTTACAACTTCGTGTTAATCAAAACCGTGAATTTCAGCAAACGCAACAGTCCCTGCCTCGTCTACGACCTTTTTTTCCTTTGATCCTGGCATCTGAAAGCTTTTTATACATTCTAATTCTCTTCCATTTTAATAGCTCTGTGAAGCCATACTATTTTCTTTGACTGATAAGATCATTGAAGGTGACCTGATTTTCTCCAGAGATGCACAATGAATAAAACACATTCCCCCACACACATTTACTCACCCGCATCCCACAAAAGGGGAAAAATCTTGGGTTGTTCTCTTTCTGTAGAGGTCATGTGAAAAGGAACTGACTTCCTAGATACTGTGATTATGCAAGCTGTTTTATTTATTATTCCAAATCTTAGAGGGTTTTTTGTTATTTTATCCTACTTTACATAAAATTGAATGGCAAAAGTGGCAAAACAAATGTAGCATATGTTTTTGTTTTTGTTTTGATAATGTGTTCTGATAATACAAACAGCTTAATTTGGGGGATGCATTTGTTGAGACACAATTATATATACTTCTATGTATTTGTGAGTATATGTATCTCCAGGTAGTATATTTATGTGGCTTTGAGTTCCCAAGGTGACCTCTTTCTGTCTAGGTGTGTGCCCTGAACATAGGGTACTCTCCTTGTGACTTGTGTATGTCATGTTGATGACTGGCGGCATAAACAGCTAGGTTATTCATGGGTGTGGAAAATTGGTATTTGACAGCATTTTATTCTGCTCAGTCAGGCTTATTCTTTATAAAGAATCCAAACAGTAATAACATCTACAAAAACTACTGAAAAGAATATTGAATGGGCATCTATGCCACACATGGAATATCTACACATGTTCCATTGTACAGGTGAGACACTTCCTCCCCTAGCGCCCCAACAACCTCACTGCCGAAACCCCAGTCCATGCACAATTGCCACAGCACATCTCTCCCTTTGGTTCAGGGACTGTGCTTTTATTTATTTACTTTTCTTAATCTTTTCTGTTTTTCAAAGCTTTATACTTTGTAGGCCCTCAAAATATATTGAATGATTTCAAGACATTTCTATAATTCATTCATTCTACTAGGATTTCCTTAACTATTTCCAGCTATTCTCCTAAGTACCTCCTTCTACTCACTGTTTTATCCCACTATCTCAGAGAGACAAATAAAAGTAACTCAGCATCCCTATGCACAAACTTTCAGTAATGATAATTCCCCATCAGAATGGAAGCCCGATGGTGAGTATGTTAGTTTTACAGATTCTAAGTCATTTACTTGAGTGTTCATAATTTAGTTTCCAAGGTGTCCTGGAGAAGTGAATCACTGAGGGCAAGTTACTGCTCTCTGAAGTTACTACAGAACTGTAATTACTGTAGTTTATTTGAGCAAGTCTTGCTGAATCTATTCTAACTCAAAACAGCAGCGTCATCCTGAGCAAAGAGAGAAAATATGTTGTTCTACTGAGTTTTCTCTTAGTTTGCAACACAACATAAGCCAGCATTCTGTATAAAAGAAAATAAAGGCAAGTATTCACTCATATTCTATTACTGCTATTTTCCCTAGTTTTGTGGTTTGTTTGCTTTTAACTTTCGCAATGTTAAAAGCATAACTCATATACATATTGTGCATATATTTATACCATATATCACTTATTCATGTCAGTAAAAGAACAGGAAATTGATGGAACATGCCCAAATGCTCGTGGTATGAAATTATATTTCATTTCCTGCTATAAAAGTGTAATCCAATTGAAATGTTTATCATGCATCTATGAATATTTTTTCTTGCATGCATAATGGTGTTGCATGGACAATTTAATTCCTTTTTTAAAGAAGTAATCCTGGAGAGATTTATTCTGCCTTTTCAATAGATAATAGCTGAAGACCAGCTCTGCAGAGTTCAAGTTAAATGCATAAAATGTATTGTCTCAGATATACTTTTTAAATTTTTAATTGCATTTTTGGCTTAATTTACTAAAAAGCATTGTTGTAAATTCACAGGCATAGCCTATTTTTTTTTCATGTGAACTAAAGTTGTGACTTATTTTTTGAAAGACCAAGATGAACTATCTTGTACACATGGGTATGTACACATAACATCTAAAGGCAACATATAATTCTACTCTCTTCATTTTGAAATTTATAGCTGGTAGAGAAACAGGATTCATTCTCACAACAAGATTATCATCAGAAAACAAATAAATGGGGTGAAGGAAAAATCAGAGTAGATAAATCAAAGAATTTGATGTGAATTTGAACATATCATGTGCCAAATTCTTCTATTAAAGGATAGAGTTGCAAAGAAATCAGTTCCTTGAGAATTCTTGGATTGATGACCTTGCTTTCTGGCTGACAATTGAAACTAAATGCCAACACACAGGCTATTACTACACAGCTAACCAGTTTCATTAGAGTGTGAGAATTGAGTAGGCAATTGAGACACTCACTAACAAGATGGAAGGTACAATCTTATGAACCTGCTGGTGGAAGTGGCATCTCGTCCCCTCTACTGTGTTCTATTGGTTAGAACCAAGACAGAGGTCCTTCTCATACTCAAGAGCCTCAGGAGATTTGACAAAGATATAAATATATGCATACTAGGAGGCAGAGTCAATGCTGGTCATCCTAGAATCTTCCCAGCACACTTTTTCTGCTCTGTAATTTTGGTGATTTGGAAATTTTCCCAGGTGACTACTATAGAAGTACAGGAGAAGAAATAACATATGCAATTGAATGTAAGTCTGACCTAGAAATGACAGTAATATAATGCCCATATTAGAAAAGTTTTATTATTATTTGCCTTGCCTGTTATATTTAAAAAACAACAACAACAACAACAAAAAAACGCAACTCCAATGATGTTTCACTGAGAAGAATGTTCTTTTTTTATTATTATTAAATCATAGCTGTGTACATTAGTGCAATCATGGGGTACAATGGGCTGGCTTCATATACAATGTGAAATATTTTCCTATCCAACTGTTCGCCATAACCTTCACGGGATTTTCTTGTTTATTGTATGAAAACATTTGTATTCTGCATTTAGTAAGTTTCACCTGTACCCTTCTAGGATGCACCATAAGTGTGATCCTACCATTTACTCTCTCTCCACCCATCCTCCCCCTCCTCTCACCTCCTTTGCCCCTTTCCCCATATTCTTGTGCTATAATTGGGTTATAGCCTTCATATGAAAGCTATAAATTAGCTTCATAGTAGGACTGAATACATTGGATACTTTTTCTTCCATTCTTGAGATACTTTGCTAAGAAGAATGTGTTCCAGCTCCATCCATGTAAACATGAAAGAGGTAAAGTCTCCATCTTTCTTTAAGGCTGCATAACATTCCATGGTATACATGTACCACAATTTATTAATCCATTTGTGGATCAGTGGGTACTTGGGCTTCTTCCATGACTTAGCAATTATGAATTGGGCTGCAATAAACATTCTGGTACAGATACCTTTGTTATAATACGAGTTTTGGTCTTCTGGGTATATACCAAGAAAAGGAATTATAGGATCAAATGGCAGTTCTATTTTTAGATCTCTGAGTATTCTCCAAACGTCTTTCCAAAAGGAACAGAAGAATGTTCTTTAACATTTGTATGTATCATAAAGACGTTTCCCTTTAACTTAATCAT